>PHNY01228454.1:26708-44132 GCA_003724115.2 Anethum foeniculum
GCCACTAAGCTTGATCAAGATAAGTCTGATAAAAAGGTGGATATCTCTAACTACAGAGGCATGATCGGATCTCTACGCTACTTGACTGCTAGTCGTCCAGATATAATGTTTGCAACATGCTTGTGTGCGAGGTTCCAAGCTGATCCTAAGGAATCACATCTGATAAGTGTCAAAAGAATTTTCAGATATCTGAATGGTAAACCTAATCTTGATATTTGGTATCCTAAAGATACGGGCTTTGATCTCATTGGCTATACAGATTCTGGTTATGATCATTGTAAGATTGATCGGAAGAGTACTTCAGGAAGCTGTCAGTTTCTTGAAAGAAGATTGGTTTCTTGGTTTAGCAAGAAGCAGCATTCAGTTTCTACATCTACTGTTGAGGCTGAATACATTGCTGTTGGAAGCTGCTGTTCTCAAATTATGTGGATGAGAAACCAACTCCGGGACTATAGACTTGATTTGAATAATATTCCTATCTACTGTGACAATACAAGTGCCACAGCAATCTCAAACAATCCAGTTCAGCACTCGAGGACCAAACATATTGATATAAGGTATCATTTCATTCGAGAGCATATAATAAATTGTATTATGGAACTTCACTTTGTTCCCACAACTGATCAAATTGCAGACATTTTCACAAAGCCATTTGATGAAGCAACCTTCAGCAAGTTGGTTAGCGAACTTGGTATGTTGAATTTGTCCAACTAGTTGGAAATCAACAAATGCAATTTGATTAGGGTAAACTTTAAAACCCTTATGATGATGCTTTGAGGCTTGTAAGTTTACATACCTTTATTCATTCATTTTCATAGTTTTTGAAGCTAATTGACATGCTCAACATGCTATATGTTATTTGGTGATTAAGTTAGAACTTTTGAAGCAATATATAAGTATTTGAGTGTATTCATGCTATATGTTTCTTTGATGCAAATACTTATGATATTGATATTTATTTTAGCATTCATATGTGATCTGCTCTGATAAATTTCTAGGTTACTCTGATAACATGTCTTCTACACTGTTGCTATGATAATATCATGATGTAATCTCTGATAGATTTTCATTTTGATATTATTTGAGGTTCTTGTCCTGGAGTGTGTAACTCTGATTTATGATTTCATCATATGTGCTAGAATAAATGTACAGCATAACTACACAGTTGTGAACTTTTCATGTTAGAGATATAGTATAATTGGTATAATATTGTTCATTTCTTAGATCTACTGTATTCTTAAAATGAAATTTTTCTTAGTATTAATTGCTCTCTGATACACTGTTGAGACCTATACTCCTTATGATCATGCACTTTATTATTTAAGTGAAAGATTCATCTGCCCTGATCAAGGAAAAGAATAGGTAACGTGAAAGGTATGACCATATCTCAGTCGTATCATCTTGTTATTCTTAGGATAGTTCTTACCCTTCTCTGTATTGAACTAACAATTTGAACTGTTCTGAGTTTACAAGATTGATATATTGATTGTTCTTATGCATTGAACTAATGAATATGCAAGCCTATTTACAGGATTCTGTGAGATAACTTTGCTAAGATATCCTTCATAAATCCAAGTGGTTTTGATTCTAAGGTAAATTTCTTTGACTCCGAGGTAATAATTCTGAGATTCGTTGGTTCCCAATCCTGGATTCTCTAATTCTAGAATTTGAAATGCTTGATCTTTAACCCTAGTGGTCTTAGGAGCTGACTATGAGCCTATCAAACCAACAGGTTCTGACTAAAGTCATAGAGCCAAACACTTCTCAAATAGTATCCATTACCTTGCTTTGACAATTACACATATTTTGTTCTGATACACCTGATTTTTCCTTGATATATCAACTTGGTGTCAGACAAATACCATTTGGTTTTGGAGTTGTGTTGAGAATGAGGGAGATAGTGCCAAGCAGCACCACATAAGGAAGGAATGGTTAACCCTACAGCTCTGTCTCTCAGTAAAGTAATGGAGTATTGAAACCAAGAGACATCTGTAAGCCCATCTATATTCTCTCAAAAGAATATGGAGCTGAAAAGGCATATAAACTGTTACTAGGTGCATTCTTCCAACAGAATGTAATCTATTGAAATTCACCTGTCAGCCAGGGCATCTGAATGAGAGTCACTACCCCTTGAATCTAAAAATTTCCTATGCACAAGTGAGATTCACGCACAAGGAAGGTATTGACGTAGCAATTGTTGTTAAACCATTTCAAGGTCAATGACAATAGTTGAATTGTTGATCTTGCACCTTTGGATTTTTATCCTAAGTCCATCATCTCTGATATGTATCTTCATTGATATAATAAGAAATCTCTGATCCCTAATGGCGTATCATTGATCAGTGATTATCTCACCAGAATTCAAATCTGGAATTGATTTTGACTTTAAGTCACTCAGATTTTATCTGACGAGTTTATGAGATATACTTATTCATAGAAGTTTAAGGATATCAGGAATTCTGCCACTGAAAAGAATCCTAATTTCCCCTCTCAAAAGGAAAATTTCTGAATCTCTTGACTGAGAGTTTCCATCCTTAAAGGTGGAAGACAACTTTTCTATGAAAAGGATTTCCTTGCAGGTACACTTGGATGTTTGGAACTCTGAGTGAGTGACACACTGTGAGATTGAGTGACAAACACTTGAGTGAAGAATGGAGTGAAATACATTGTGAGATCACTAAAAAGAAATCACACACTTGCACTGTGAGAAAATGGTTACATATCATAATCTCTTCTCACTTTGGTTGATAATCATGCTCCTTCTACACTCTTTAGAAGGACTAGCTCTATAATCTGATACACTTTGAGGGATTACTCAACTAAGGGGGAGAAGGGGTTAAAGGGTTACAAAAATAGTAGTCTATTTTTCTTATCTTTCTCTTTAACTAAGGGGGAGAGATTATTATTGGTTCTAAGTTCCCAATACTATCTTTGCACTCTATGAGAAGATCTGAAGATTGAAGAAGTATTATGAAATGGTTCTTTATGTCTTATCTGGAAGGGAAGTTCAACTTAGGGGGAGTTTCACCTAAAGGGAGATATAAGGAAGTTTGAAGAAATGTATCTACATGCAACTTCACTGAAGGGAGAGAAAAACCCGTTCTCTACTGAAGCTGAAAGTATATTAAAGATGTAGTAGGTATAAGATAACATTATTTACAAGTCCAGAGTTGAATGTTCAGAAGCTAATTGAAGATCTATTTTTGGAGTTAGTTGAGTTATCCTCCAAACTGTTACTTCTCCATTGTTATTTGACTGTCAGGTGTAACAACCAAATAAGGGAGATTGTTGAGCAAGATTGAAGCTAAATATATTATCTCAACAATGTCTGGTTTGATAACTCAACATAGAACAACACTTGCAAATAATACTATGAACACTAGAATCATTAAAGTTGAAGATTTGGTATATACATGGATCAAGATAGACTACAGTCAAATGCACTGTCAGAAGTTCATTAATATGTTCAAGCAATCAGTGGAATAAATGGTTAAAGGTATTCGAAGAAGTTTGTTGATACAGGTGAAGACCAGGATATTTCAGTGGTTTTGTCAATAAAGAGCTCAGCGTAACAATGGTTTGTAAAGTTTATGATACGAAGGCCTGAGAGCGGAACTAGTCGTCTGTGAACCAGACTATTGTACTAGGCGTCAGTGATCCGTGAAGGGAAACTAAGTATCATTATTCGAAGAATTGTTAAGTAGTCAAGTGATATTATTTGGATTGATGTATATAAAGGGATTAAAAGAATTTGGTTTTAATTCTTTTAATTAATTAAATCAGTTGTTTGGCTTATATAAATAAATTAATTTAATCAAGAATTAATTTATTTAGTAAGTTAATTGATCGGTTAGTTAATTATAAAGTTTTAAAATTAATCAGTTCGCTAAAGGAGAAGAAACGGCTCAAAAAGACTGCTCTTATTTGATTTTTAAATTGAAATACTATCTTTTTGAGCTGGTAATACTATCAAATAGTACTACCGATAGTATTACCAAGTCAATAGGTAGTATTACCAAAAGTATTATCAGAAGGAGTGATAGTATTACCGATTGTCTTGCTGAGGAGGATAGTACTACCGATTGTACTGCCAGTTCTAATGATAGTATTACCAGTTTAGTTTATAGTACTGCCGATCGTATTAGCAGCCTTGGGATAGTATTATCAGTGTAAATGGAGCAGTGTTGTGCAGTTATAAAACAAGGGTTTATGCAGATTGGTTTTGTGTGAATTGATAGCAGCCACAACCAGAAATATACATACATATACATACATAATGGGGCTCTAATTTCAAGACACCAACTCCATTAAAGAAGCAAGAGAGGAAGCTTTATTTTTAGATCTACAAGCTACATCCTTTCGAGATTTAATTCTTCTTTCATCTTGTATTTCTGCTAGCGAATATGTATTCCCAGTACGTATCACGACTTTCTCTTTTGACAATCGTAGCACAATAATTAATATTCTCGATTAAAGAGATTTATTTTTCTTGGAGATTGAGTGTATTAAATTATTGTGAGATACGCCATCAAGTCTTACATATTGTAATGCTCAATTAAATAGCTCATCCTTATAATGGCTATTTAATTTAGAGTGATAGAGCAAACACTAGATCTACACAGGTTATTTATTCTAGTGTGTTTGCTTCTTTTGTTGCACCAAATAATTTTATTTGGTGATTATAAGCAAACCTTCGTGGTTATTTTTCTTTATAAAAGAATTTAACCCAGGATCTTGTTTGTGTTTGTTTGATTTTTATTTTCCGTTGCAAGTATTTTCGAAAAACGAACACAAATACATTTACCCCCCTCTGTATTTGACCAATGGACCTAACATCCACTGTCAACTATCCAGCCAGAACCAGTACATTTAGTACTCAAATAAAATTTACCTGCTAAACAAGCATGCTCAAAATTGTCATTTGTTTAACCAGAAGAAGTAAGAGAACAATGCTTGTCAAGAAGTTCAATCGGACGATTGTATTGAGCAACAAATATAGTTTCAGATTGAAGATTAGTTGACTGAGTAGTTGTGTTGTCATCAGAATGACCAGTAGAAACAGCTGCAACTCTTTTGTCTTTAAATTTGAAACCAAGAGGATAACCATGGACTTTGAAACATCTATCAATACTATGTCCTGAGATTTTACAGCTATTGCAAAAATAGTTTGCACCTTTCTTGACAACAACATTGTTGTTACTGTTCCTAAAATTTGAATTAGAATGTCATGTACCAGAGTTCAAGTTCCCAGAATTCTGTGATTTCTGAAAATTTCCTGAATTATTCCTTAACTTCTTTGAGTATATCTTATTGTCAACTGCAAATGCCAATGACTCAGTTTGAGTAACATTAGGAAGATCTTGATGCCTTTCCTCTTGACAAAACATTCTAAAATTGTTAAATATTGCTGGCAAAGGCTGTTGCATCTAAATATTTCCTCGAACAATAGAAAATCTATCGATTAACTTCATCATGAATTGAATCAATCTTTGATCCTGTTGCATCTTATTCACTTTCTGAGTCACACCATAAGTGCATAGATTGCAAGTGCATTGTGGTAAAGGACTAGCATCAGATATAGCATCTCATAGAGTTTTTACTTCAGTAAATAATTCAGAAACATTCTTTGTTCCTTGATTAATTTCTGATAACTGTTGTTCAAGAGAGTGTAGTTGAGGCACAGAAGCAAAATCAAAATGATCGTCCAAATCACACCATATTTCTTCTATTGTTTTGAAAAACAAGACACTTTTAGTAAGGTTATCATCTAAGCTTTGTAACAACCACGAACAAACCAAATCATTACATCAATCCCAAGCCTTGACATTAGCAGAGTTATTAACCGTACTTGTAGGCTTAGGAATTGATCCATTAACAAACCCTAGCTTATTTATAGTAGATAAACCAAACGTTACAGCTGTTTTCCAGTTACTACGTATAACCGATTCATTGACTTAAACGAGACTAAGCCAGAAAAATTCACATCAAAAGGATGAATATAATACGCATCGAAAGGATCTTGATTCAGTAAAAGTACGTTTTTATTCCAAACATTAGTGTTAGATGCTATAGCCATTTCTTAAGCACGGATCTTAAGCACGAACAATGAAAATAATCACAAGATCAATATCCAAGAAAAGAACGACAAACAAGAAACGATTTAGAAGAAAATAAAAATGTGTAATTGCTGCTAACTGATCAAGCCAAAACTTTCATTAATGGAGAGAAAACACCTTAATCAACGAAGATCTGCTATGGTATTTTGAGAAAAAAACTTGAATCCTCACTAATCTTCATATCGCAACTCCAATCGCTTTGATTTTGAGCTGTTTTAACGATTTTACCATGTTAAAAGATCACTATTTTAGCACTGATACCATGATAATAGTTGAAACTAAGCATTCATGAACATTCAGAATGATGAAATGTATATTGAGATCTAAAACCAAAGAAGAAGACAAACTTTTACATTCTGCTACAATGTGCAGAAAACCAGAGAGGAGAGAGAAAAGATATGACGATAGTAAACAATACTCCCTCACCTTCTGTCTCTCTAAATTTTATACATAATTTTTTCAATGTTGGACACGCACTTTAAGGTAAATATAAATATGCTTTCATAACTTATTTTTTTTTTTTTTTGAATTAAACTTCAAAATATTGTACTTTTATTTAGAAAAAAAAATTTAAAATTATTTACTAAACTATGTTATAAATAAGCGTTAAAATGTGTGCCGAGCCCCCGTCTCCCAATATATACTAGTGTAATGAAATGAATCATATATTTCAATAGGGTGGTATCACAATTTCCGTGAAAAAAAGATGTCTTTCATTTACTAAAGCTATTGCTCACTCGTTTGTCATCCTCGCTATATTCGTTTCATAATACTGGGGGAAGAAAAACTTATATTCTTGTTCACTTGTTGAATTAGATAATAGTAATTAATAATACGCGGAACAGCCTTTTCAGGGAAAAAGAATCCGCTAAAGAGCCCAATAATTAATAGAGAAATTGTTTCACAAGTTTGAACTTTAAGTTCAGAATCAGTAGAAAGTTATCGCATCTCAGAATCAGTATAACTTTTAGTCAAATTATTAAGTAGCCTACATGTAGTCGATGCTTATTATACCAGACTTCTAATCTCGCAAATTCGGGTAATGGATGGAGAAAAGAAGGAAAAAGAAAGACAGGCGAAAGCTAATTTCTAGGAAAGATTTGATATTTAACAGTACTGACAAGCTAACTATTATCAAAACATCAGAAGCCCTTCTGTTTTTGACCAAATGAAGATACATTTTTGTAAACACAATAGTTGAAACATATTAAAGACATAAAATGTAGTCTACTTGAAGTTTGTTATTGTGAAGCCTTAAATCATCAACTTAAAGACATATTTGGACGTTTACTTTGGCGGTTTTTTTTCCTCTTCCACTATTCCATAGCGACGCTTAAACCTGGCAATCTGACCCACACTTTCAGCCATCTGACGCCTTGCCCTAATGTGGTAGACTTTACCAACCTGGTGAATCTTGGTCATCATTACGGGAATCAGTCTGCCGGTCTGTGTCACATAAGATATCCATTGCATCTGAGGGTGAATTCCTTTCTTCATCTCTTACAAAACATATAAGCTTGTATATCAAGGCTATGAAAGAATTATACAGAAACAAGAACAAAATCTGATCCCAGAAAGAATAGTAACATGTAATGTTACAATAAATATATTTCCAGGATTTAAAATTGTAAGAACACACTAATTAACTAATAACTGAATACAATGTCAAAACATAAGGTAACTGATGCAGAACATGGAAGTTGCAAGTTAAAGAAAAGAACAAACACTAATCATACAAGTCAACTAGTAAAATTACTATTCTCATCCCATCTTTCTTTAAACACACCATGCCAGGTTACTGTTCTCATCCAATCTTTCTTTAACCTTTTTACTTGACATGCTTAATGAGAAGATTGCAGTTGATTTTGATAGGTTATCATTTCAATGGGTGACGAATGCATACGAGAATATACATTAAAAAACATTGGTTAATAAGCTAGTGCACAGTGCAGTCTTCTACATCACTTGTAAATTACAGGTGTTTAATCTTACAAAATCTTCAACCTAAATTCCATGTCTTATACTTTATATATACACCTGGGTGTGATTCTGTAACAAATAAGACCATTATATCATTAGGTCCAATGTATGCAGACTGTGTAGAGCAATGGGTGGTGTAGAGACAGTCAAGATTGAATATGGAAATCACTCTCTGTCTAATGTTGTGTTTGGTTGGGGTGAATGAATGGAATGGAATGGAATGAGATTTTAAGTATAAAATGATTAAATTTATAAGATTTTCATTCTTTAACCCATTCCTTTCCTAACCACCTAAATTACAATCAAATACCCCCAATTTTACATGGAATGCTTCATTCCTTACTAACCCCATTTTATTTGCAATTCTAATCATAATAATTTTGCATCTCTAATTTTTTTTCAAATTTTCCCTCCAACTCCTATTTATTTCCTTTAATTTCACCCAATTCATTCCATTCCATTCCATCCACCCCAACCAAACACAACCTAACAGTGTTTCTTTAGGCAATACTGGACTTTGTGAAGAGAGGACCTAGTTGATGGGACGACCCTTGAAGCTAAACTCCAATAATCTCCTCTTGTACCTCGGGTCACTACTAATTTTTTTCTTGCTCATATCGTTTCTTAGTGCATCTCCACCATTTTCTTGCTCTTTAGAAGCCAGTACACTAGAGGACTAGAAATTGCTTAAGCTGAATTGCGTCATAAGAATTCGGAGATGGTTACTTAGTAGAATATAATTTTGGTAGTACAATATAAAGGGCCAGCAAATTTATGCAGTGATTCTTTTCCCATGCATGCATACGACAGCTTTGGGTGTTTATATTGATGTTTTACTTAGAATCAGTGGCGGAGCGACGGTATGGCAGGTGGGGTCACAGGACCCCACTAGGATTTTTAACTTTCACTGTTTATATAATGATTATATATACATGTTGTGTTCTTCAAATATAGGAGGGGTTTAAATCAAAAATCTAAGTTACTAATTCATCAACAAATAACAGAGTGTTGCATAGTAAAATAAACATAAAAAATAGCAGGGTGGTATGTTTATATTTTACAGTTCCCCAATTTACTGCCGATATGCTTGAAATATATAACAATTCAAAATATATTAATTTGAAATTTGAAGTCTATATATAATCTATTTTTTTTTTCCGATTTCGAATTCAATTCCCTATAACTATACAATTAAACTATATTAATGTATTATTATAATATTAATATTTTATTTTCGAGCCCGTGCTTGGCACAAATTATCAGCTAGTATATATTTATATCCCAATTTATTGAACTACTAATCGAATTATACATTTAAGGGAACAAGGTTGAGAACTATGAAGCCATCATGTTAAGATTTTAAGACGCGAAATATGATAAAGTTACTGAAAAATTGTAATTATGTAAACAATAAACATATTTGCCTACAGTTATCGTCGATTCTCTTGTATCATCAAGTTGTTTGAAAAATTGGCCCCCACTAACTTTAAGGGCTGGCTCCGCCACTGCTTAGAAGCATGATATTATGGTATGTTCTTCAACTCAGTAAGGGGTCGTTTGGTTCGAGGGTTTCTGGAATCATGTATGGGTTTCGGTCATTCCAACCCCATACCTTTTGGTTGAGAAAATAAAAATTTGATACTCATTCCTCAAACCCCCAAAGTATGGGTTTTTCATACCCTAGTGGGGAGGTGGGTATGAGAAAGGGGTATGGGGAATCAAATTTATTTCTCCTATTTCCATTTCTATTTAAACAATTAAATATAATATTTCATAAAAAATAGATTAACGAACCAAGAAGATATTAAAATAATAATAATAAAATTAATATTTAAAATAATTAATATTAAAAACTCTAAAATATTTAAATCATACATATTCATTCCAACACTGAACCAAACACATGAAATCTGAAATGATACATCAACCCTATACCAACTTAACCCGATTCCTCATTCCAACCCCATACCGATTCTTGAATCAAACGACCCCTAACAAGAATGACGTACATATCTGATATCACCTTCCAAATTAGGTTTTTGTGTTCTGGTATCTGCACATTTACATTATCGTTACATGTGAGTATAGACAGGGACACACTTTAGCTAAAACCAAAACTGTTTCCAATGATAACGAGTCAACTTATTGTCGCTAGAAATTATTTACTCGCTTACATTTTGGCTTCTGGATTCCATAAAAGAGTTCTTTTCAAAGGTTATAGATTGGTGGTGGTTTACTTATTTTAAAAATGGATATACAGAAGAAGCTTACAAGTACTTAATGTTCATATTTGATTGAACAAAACATGAGGTAATTAAAGAACATACACAGAATCTTGACAAGGGGGGTTTTCCTAAGAAAGAGAAGTTTTTTAATTCACTGTCAAGCAACAAACAAGATTTTAAATTCATAAAATGCAGAAAGTTTAAAGATTTGATAAAGCTCAAAGAGGAGCATAAAAGTTAAAGGATAACACTTAGTCAATTGTATTAGCCACGGCCGGGGCTTGTTCTTAACTAAATTAAACTTGTGTATACAAGTACAACTTTAAACTAATATATCAGCTGCCTACAGACCCTGCACTACTACTACATTCAGAAATCAGGAGTTCATTTACTTGACAACGAAAAAAACAGAGAATTAGAACACATCTATAAAACTAGAAATCCAAGAACATAATAAGAACACATCTATACTGATAAGTTCCTAATGAACAATTGAACACTAAACAGCAAACTATGAACAAACAAATGAATCAAATTAAAATTCAATGTATATAAACAGAATATATATGACAACATATACATAAGAGTGATTAAAATTTTGTAACTTGAAAGCTTTCTAATCAATTTGGGATAAGATGAGATGAGTGGCGCCCCTTTGGGACTTAGGGTTTAAACGAGAGATTAGATGTATTATATCAAATATGCCTAAACTAAAATACAATATTTATGTTCCCAAAAAAAAAAAAAAAACAGAACACAATATTTTAAGCATATAGATTGCATCGGGTACTTTTTTCCGCTTAACAGGTGAAAAACCCCAATTACCAAGTTACGGAATTTCATAAAAATTATTATCGAAAATAGAACCGAATTGGTATATTTTGGTTAACCAAACCAAATATTTCGATTTTCAGTCAACCGACCCGAATGCACAGGAGTCAGGACTAATATCAACAGTTCAACACCCTTATTTTAAGGGTCTGGATCCACAATAAGTTGTAAAAAATTCCAATCCACATTTCCCTAGATTCCACTCATGTCTCTCTTGCTAACTGTCATCCCTATTCTTTTCTTCAAAAAACATCAAATCTGCTCCTTTATCTAATTTTTATATATTATATAAAGTGTTAAGTAACCAGTCGCTCTAAAACCTTAAGGTGTCAGAGGAAGGCTTATTTAACACTCCCCCTCAATCGTACGATATTTTTTGCTATGATTGATAACAACAAACATAACCAATACCAATACCAACAACAAATATTTATTTTTCGCTATGATTGATAACAACAAACATAACCAATACCAATACCAACAACAAATATTTAAATTAAATAAATGGGGGTGGGAGGACTCGAACCTGAGTCCCTCCCTAAACCGGGCTCTGATACCATGTTAAGTAACCAGTCGCTCTAAAACCTTAAGGTGTCAAAGGAAGGCCCCAACAAGATCTTATACCATTACCAATATCAATACTAACAACAAATATTATTTAACATAAAGAAAGATAAAAAAATTGCAAGATAACGAGAAGATAATATATGAAGAAAACATATAATAATTGTAAATGACGAGACTGTGTAGGGCTTGTTGTGTTTGAGCCAATTTTATGTTTGTTTGTCTCTGCTTTTAAATTCTAAACCCCGAATTCTATCTGCCAATCTCTTGTAAACCCCAAAATCAGCCAAATAGGTTGATCGTTGATTAAGGCTCCTATTAATTTACACTCTTTTTATGGAAAATAAAAATATTATATGCTATATTCCTACCTTTTGACTAGAACTTATTAGTTGCAAACCCTAAATTTTTTTAGGGCATTGATATATGCAAACCCTAAATATTATTTTGAATAAATTACACTTCTGGTGTAATTCTTTTTTTTTATTTGTTCTACTTAGAGCATGTTTGGTTACCCTTTAAGTGGCTCTATTTCTACTTTCAATTAAAAAACAACGTGTTTGCGTAATAATTAGAATATGACTTCACTTAAGAAAAAGGTTAAAAGATGACTTTAAAAAAAAGAAGTCACGGTTGGGATCAAAGTTTCATATTTAGGCTTAGAAATAGGCTGTGGACGAAACGGGAGTCACATGGCCTTGAGCTCGTGACACCTCAATATACTATCTTGTTGGTGAAGAAAATGTTGTAGGACAGGAATGGAAAACAAAGACGTATATTATCCCGTTGCCTAAAATAAAATCTTTCTTTTAAAATACAATAAAATTCTTGATAATAGACATATAAATAGGAACATATCTTTCTCGTCAGTGGCAAAACTTGGATGTCTAAGTGAGAAACTACATTTTACTGGCGATGTAAGAAAAGGGGAGAAATGGGCAAAGATGAAAGATAAAAACTAGGTATATGAGCATTTGCTGTCTGAGCTGTTAATGCTAACTGTTCCTTAATCTCACAAAAACCCCTTGCTAAAACTCAACCTAGCAGTTAGTTGTTATTATCTACGCACTAAAAGACTTGCTCCATTTCTTGCTAAAAGGAAGAGACGAGTTACCAATTGGCCATATACCTATTCTAAATCCTTGATCCGGACTTTAAAAATTAGGCTGACTAGTTTTCTAATTCAACAAAAGGCAACACTAGCTAATGCGATTATAAACACAAACTATTCAAATAGTAGTATAGTACTATTCCTTCCGGACACAAATAATTACATAAACCGCAAAACAAGTTCGTAGTAGTTGAATTATCCTCATCCCCCACCCTACATTCATGTGAATTTTTGTAATTAGCAAATATAGTTTTCCGTGACACGTAGAACATATTTTGTCCTGAACAGCAATAGTCCCCCTATTTCGCTCAAATCCTAAACATATTATAAAAGGTCCAACGGTTCAATTCAAAAGAGCTGGATTTTAAAAACGGCTAGTCCAATACAGTTAGCAACATAAGAAGATAGTAATACCCAATTTAACTAACAATTAGACAAATAATCAAATTAGGTAGCTGTAAATTCAGAACTCACATACATTATTATATAAGTGTGTGTGTGTGTGTCTGTGTTTTATGAAACTAAAAGGAGCACATACATAGATGTGAAAGAAGAGGAACCTGTTAAGCTGCACTACTTCTCTCTCAAATGCTTCAGTCGGAGAAAATGGGTTTAAGAAATCTTTTTTTTTTAATGGTAAGATAATTATTTAAAAAATTGACTGAATATTAGTAAAATACAAGTCCATTATCTTTGGGCCTTTTCAATGCTACTGGGCCTTATTCGGGGTTCCTGAACAGGTTGAAGTTCCAAGTATCAAGTTTGAACATTATCCAAGTGCATGTGTTGTTCCGCTTTTCTTATTGAAGTTCGGAAGAGCAGCTTATTTATTTTTATTTTTATTGTTTTTTGCTAAATTGAATATTATAAAAAAGTAAAAGAATACGGGGATTAACCCTTGCTCCAAGGCCAAGGAGAAAACTATCTATAATCAATCTAACAAGTTAGATTAAAGCAAAAGAGGGAAGCCCCAACAACTAAGCTAGCATACGTCTATACCTCCCTGTACAATCTATTTTTACATACCAATTAGAGTTAGTGATTCTAGTGCTAATATCTACTAGGTTACCATCCAACAACCTAGCAAGGGAGAGAATTCCCTGGTCATGAGCTCTGTTATTATTCTCCCTCCAAACGAGATAGCTGAAAACTTGAAGAGCGAGTAAAGCTAAACATCTGTGCCCCGTGCCCGTGAGACTGCCCTAAGAGTAGAGCAAGTCCAACCAAATATCGTCTGTTATAGAGATATTGAGCCTAACTGCTAGCTTGGAAAAAATGAAACGAGTGTATGCGCATGAAACAAAAAGGTGATCTGCAGTCTATGTACCACCAACACAAAGGTAACAATGCTGAAGAACATTCAGGCGAAAGTGAGCAAGCCTGTGAAGAGTAGGCAGACGTCCCAAGCAGAGGAGCCACTCATGGTGGGCATATCTCTCAACCTTAAGTTTATGCCAGACCAATTTGTGACAACAGACTTCTGGGAGTTGAAACGAACTGCATCCCAAATGTGAAATAATTTCAGCTTACGTATGGGGATGTTATCCCAAAGAATGGTGTCATCTTGCAAAAACTGAATTGGCGGGAAGTCAAAATGAGAAAGCTAATGAGACATAACGGGATCGTTATGGTGTAATCTGGGATTAGGCACATGCAGGGACCAACCAACATGAGACATGATATGACTAACTGTGACATTGTATGGAATACCACTTTGGGAAATAATACGATCATATTTTTTAGAGGCTAAGCAAGTGTTATTCCACCAAGGATCAAACCAGAGAGAAAAAGCATTGTCGTTACCAAGCTTATAGGAGATGTACTGACGAGCAACAGTTCTAAACTTTAAAACCTTTCTCCAAATCCATGAACAGTCAGAAGGGGTTTCTATACTCCAGAAAAAGTTTCTTTTGAGGTGTGTTGTGTGCACCCATTTAACCCAAATAGAATTCGAGTTGCTAATGACCTTGTAGAGGTGAAACAATATCTGAGCATGGTTCCAATCTTTGGGATATTTTATACCCAGACCACCTTCTTGACGAGGCAAACAGAGGTGATCCGACGCCACCTTTGCTCCTCCCAGTTTAGTGATATCACCCTTCCATAAAAAATGAGTCAAAATTTTCTGAATGTGCTTATGAATACCCCCAGGTAATAAGAAATGATTTGACCAATATGCCTGAATGGAGAAGAGAACCACTCTCACAAGTTAAACATGACCGACCAGAGAAAGGAACCTCGACGTCCAAGCAAAGATTCTCTAGGTTATTCGATCCACAAGGGAAATGCAATCGTTGATGCTGAGCTTAGAGGAGATAAGCGGAACTCCTAAGAAGCGAACCGGTAGAGTACCACTAGGGATGCAATAAGTGTCATTGCAGCAGTTAATTATCCCCGAATCACAATTACCAAAAAAGATAGAGCTTTTGTGCATGCTAGGAGACAGACCACTGAGTTGTGAAAATTGAGAAAGGTAGTTCACAATATGCGTTAAAGAATTTCTGTCCTCGTGAGAGAAGAGCAGTACATCGTCCGCATAGAAAAGATGCGTGAGTCTGAGACTTCTGCATTTCCAGTGATATCTGAAATCATTGGGGACTTTAGCAAGCAAGCTCGATAAGATGTTCATTCCTATAGTGAATAAGCAGGGTGACATGGGATCCCCCTGCCTAAGACCTTTAGCACCCTTGAAATAACCTTTAAGAGCACCATTCACTTTGATTGAGTAATGAGGAGTGGAAATGCAAACGTAGATCCAATTTTTGAACCTATCTGGGAACCTGAGCCTAGTGAGAGCATCCATGATAAAGTCCCAACCAATCGAGTTAAAAGCGTTGTGAAGATCTATTTTAAGGCGCACTTGGAAACCCCTGAATCACGGTTATAGCCTCTAAAAAGTTCTTTTGCTAACCACACATTGTTAGTAATAGAGCGACCTTTTATGAAAGCTGACTGAGAGGTGTCAATGATGCTAGGAAGCACTAGCTTAAGTATGTTGGCAATAATCTTAGCTATGCATTTGTAAGCTACAGAACATAAAGAAATAGGCCTAAAATCTCTCATGTGAGTTGGGGATCTGACCTTGGGAATAAGAGCAATTGAGGTTGAATTTATGCCCGAATGCATGATGGAGGTGGAAAAGAAGTGACTAACAGTATTACAAAAATCAGTACCGACCACATCCCAGGTTGCCAAGAAAAAGTCCACAGTGAAACCGTCGGGCCCCGAGGCCTTATTACGCTTTAGAGACTTTAAGGTCTTGAGAATTAAGTCATGAGTAATGGAAGCCTCTAGGTGAGCAGCCTGGCTATGGGAGATGGTTGAAAATTCGAGATCTTCTAAGTTGCTTGAGGCAAGCATCTGGGCTGTACCAAGAGATTTACTAAAGTAATCCACAGCAACGTTAGATACAACATTTTGACCAAAACCCATTTGACCCAAGTCATTTTCTGTCACGACCCAACTTAACAAAAGATAAATTAACAGAATAATTACAAACTTAGATTACAAATCTCTACACAATTCCTAAAGATCACAAGGTTTAAAGTTTGGAGCAGCCCAACATATCAACTATTACAACTTAGATTATATAAAACTACCGTTCCTCACAAAACGATCAATAACTACTTGAGCTCTCACATAAGACTCAGCATCTCCACCTGAGGACTTACGGGCAGTCTTCTTCAATCTAACCATGCTTCCTAGATGAAATAACAGGGTAAATAGTAAGAAGTGAGCCAAATGCTCAGCAAGTACCATTAAAGAAACAATATTTAAAAGTATTCAATTCGATTCATGAGGTAAAGTGTATGGCATCAATTTATAAATCATTTTCAAAAGAATAATCTAATTATCATATCAAAAATCATTTTATGACGCTACAGATTACAGCCGGTGATCAGCCGCGAAGTAATCCCGAACCTCGCTGGGTTCTAAAAATTTTAAGTGGGATCCCTAAGCAGCTTTTAAGACTAATAACATTAGTGTGAAAGGGACATGCGTCTTAATTCAATTCACTATTCATCAGAAAAACGTTTTACTCAAATAACTATAAATCTTTATAAATCCATTTTCAAAAGTTGATGCCCAAAATAACTTTTAAAAGAGTAATAAATGAACAAGAGAATTTGAATTAAAGGGGTATTAAACTAGATCATATCAATATCGGTCAAGGAAATAGATTTTATGAAACTTATTGAAAGACAAACTAAAATCATGCTAGGAGTTCAATAAATTAAGAAGGGAATACGAATCAAGGATAATTATATCGATCAAGGGATTAGATTTTAAGATACTTATTGAAGGACAACTAAAATCATGCTAGGCGTTCAATAATTTAACAAGGGAATACGAATCAAGGATAATTATATCGATCAAGGGAAAAGCATATCTAATTTCAAAAGAAGTCATATGATCAAGATCTTAATCAAAGTATCACATGGTTCAACGAATAACAATAAGTCAAATTAAACGATTAAGTAACCGAATGAAAATAATTTCGTTCAAGGTAAAGGCGAGAGGACTTGCCTTTCCTAAGAGTTCTCGGTCAACCTAGAGCTTTACTCGACTTTGATGGCAAGAGTCTTCCCTTTATCCT
>PHNY01228454.1:55507-67165 GCA_003724115.2 Anethum foeniculum
CCAAGCCCTCCTTCCCCCAGCGTATACAACCTGCTGGGACGGAGAGAGTATATTATAAAGATTAGTATTTTAAAAAATTTATCATGGCTCAATTTGGTATTTGATATTTAAAATTACTCTGTTCTGCTCTGTGCCGCTTATATTATTTCGTAATATTTTTAATATGTAATATAAATAAATAATATTTCAATGAAACTTTGATAGTGAAATATATAAGAGTGTTGACCCTATATGACAATTGACACATGTTAAGGGAAAAATGCTCAAAATTGCGTAAGATGTTAGAATAGCCCAAAATAGCACGCGGAACATCGTGTAGCGTTTATATCCAACGCTATTTCGTGTAGCATTTAGCTGTATCTTATTTTTTCGAACCTCAAAACACTAAATGATATTACGTTATTCCTATTTTTTGAAAATTTAAAACTAAGCAAAACGCAAGAAGACATAGCGTTTAGGACCAAAATGCTGGATTATACAACATTCTACTTAATATTTTTTAAAATAAAAAATAAGCAAAACGCTAGATGACCTGGCGTCTAGGCCCAAAACGCTGGATAATACAACGTTCTCCTCAATTTTATTTTATTTTATTTTTTATTTATCTTATAAAAGCAAAATGCTAGACGACCTAACATTTAGCTACAAAACACGGGATGATAGAGCATCTTCTACAGTTCAATCACAAACACAGTAGTTGTCCGGGAGCTACTACCTCTTTTTTTTCTAAGAATTAAACTAAAAGATTGAAAAAATATACTGATAACATAATTTAAAGCAGTACAAACAAATTAACAATAGTAAATCACACATACGAATAAAAATCAGTGTTATAAAAATTGGCCGATTAACCAATTAATCAGGGTTCGGACGGGTCCCGTCTCAATTAATCGAAAATCGGGTCAAAGTAAGGTTTTGTAAAATATCAGTCAAAAGTCAGGCAGGACGGGATTAAACGGTCAAATTGGGTCACAAATCGGCCGAGTAGCTCAAAATTAAAAATAATATAAAAAATTCTTTTCAAAATGAATTTTTTAGAAAAATTAAAATTAAAAAAATAAATCATATATTGATTTATTAATTTTGTGTTTGATGACTTAGATCATGAGGGTTAGAGGACTATATGTTGGTGGATGATGAATTTTATATGTAGTATTAGATACTAATGTCTAACTATCAAGTAGTAAGTAGTGTTTATTAGGCATAAATCACCTAAATATCACGTTTGAACTAGTGATTTTTGATTTTTTTTATAAATATTGCAACTTAAATACCAATATTGGACTAGTCATATGTGGTATTTTTTGTAAATCTTATGGTAGCTTGATGGAGTTTGAATAGATATATATTATTATTATTAAATTTATTATTTTCGATTAGTGCTCCAATTAATCAATCCGATTAATTGCCGATTATCCGATTAATCACTAAAAGTTCCCTCCACTGACTAATGCTAATTTCTGTCTTTTAGAACACTGATAAAATGATTAATAAATATCTCCAAATTCAACAATATTTTTATGCAACAATACTAAACAAGTCTCAATATGATGTCTCCAAATGCAACACAAGATAAATTAAAGAGCTCATTTCTTCCCACTCGGTGCTTGAAAATCATTGCATTCTTATATCTTGTGAACTTTCTTCTTCCTTTCTTCTTTTCAACATCTTTGGTATGCATCACTTTTGGAAAATCAATATACGTTGTCCAATGCGGTTCCCCTTTGCTCGGTATTGGTTCAAATACACAGTTATACCCTTCGATACATTCTTCAATTTTTAATAATCTCCAATAAACATTTCATGACTTAAATTCAAATAGGCGCAACAAGTAATGAAATGAGAACACGGGATCCGATAATTTTGTCATTTCCCACATGAACACATAGGCTCATGGATACGGACGGTATGTACATTACGTCCCTTTTGGCCAACCTTCCTAGTAACTACTTGAAACAACAAAGAATTTTGGTCAAAGACTTTCACACTATGTCCACTAGCACGTTTGATTAATCGATAACACATTTTGTTTGCATGCTTAGTGAACACTATACCTCTAGATGATTGGGATGCAATTTCCACCGGCCTTTGATCAAAATATTCTACGTTCTTCAAAAATAGCTCTCTTATCTAAGAACTAACCAAGAGGTTTCTAATTTCAAGAATCACGTTGTTCCAATGTTCGGCATGGTTGGTGGTCATGATGCAAAAACGTTTCCCCTCATCACGTGCTAATGACCAATTTATCAATGGTTTATTCTCAAACCATTTGGACGCCCAAAACACTACAATCAACATCCTTATCCCTCAAACTCGCCCTCTTATGTGTATTGACAAAGTTTGCAGCAAGGTGTCCAATACAGAATATATGGTGGTCATGTGGCTCACACCATCCCGTCCGTTGCATAGCTGTCATGATCTCAGGATTTCTGTCAGTAATAACACAAATCCAATGGCTCCTACCTGCCACAAACCTCCTCAACCTATTCATAAACCACCCCCAACTAGACAGGTTCCCAGCTTCGACAATTGCAAATGCCAGTGGAAGAATATGACTGAAGCCATCCACTAACGTGGCACTCAAAAGTACACCAAGGTCCATAAAGATCAGTTCTGTCTATCTGTATAACAAGTATACAGTGCTCAAATCCATCAATAAAAGGTTTAAAAGCCTATAACAGTCTCTTCAATGTAAATTCCTTTTTCAGATATATATTAATAAATTATTCATTAGCACAATATATTTCTAAAATTCGAATTAAGAATTATTGAACCTTTAAATATTAAAAATTTTCAAATACACCAAAACCAATATATTTCTAAAACCAAAAAAATAGTTGTTGGACACTAAAATATTAAAAAGTAAATCCACATACATGAATGCACTACTAGTGTTAAAAAGAATAATACCTCCAAACTCTCACGCTCTCTCGACTCATCCTCCCTAAAAACCCAATCAACCTTGGTTCTAACATTAAATGACTGCAATGCTTCCATCAAATAAGGGAGGTCTTCATATGAATCTTCCAAAGATTCATGTACTTGATCTATTGCATGCTTCTTCAATCTCTAATTTTCTTCCTACCCGGTTGGTAACCAAAAATATTTTTTACCGTTGCAATCAACACTTTTTCCTTAATTGTGGGATCAGCTACAATCTGCTCTTTAATTATTTCAACAATATTAGAATAAGTCAAGGGGGTAGTCCTGGGTAATAGTGGTGCACATATATGTGTGTGGTCCTAAAGTTTCCATGATTTGAAATTTGCCAAGTGTCATTCGCAACCTAGCATTTAGCTTTCATTCACAATCATTATTTTTCTACTTACAAGCCACATGCCAATTCAACGATTTTGATCTAGTCACTACAATCTCTGGATAACTACGAATATGAAACTCCCTCACTATATGCATCAACTCATCTTTTGAAGCAAATACCGTCCCCTCCCTTAACTTCATAGGATGCGACACTTCCTCTCGTGTTCTCCAATCCGACTGTTGAAAAGAGCCAACTTTTAATGTGGATTTTTCAATCCTCATTCCCCTCTAAACAACATCATAAACCTCCAAACCTCTACTACTACCTGTATCTCCACCAAAATATGTACTACTATTTGTTTGCCCTTCAAAACCCCTACTACTCTTTTCGACAACTCTAGAACTACTTTCAACCAATGGACAATTTGAAATTTTTTTCAAAGAGATCTCAACAAAGAAAGGGGTTCCATTTGAAAAAACAACTCTAAACATTAACTCAACATCATCATCATCGTCAATGGAACAATACCAAATTTCATATCATTGAAATTTTTATATCTAAAATACAATTTCAACTTATACTTACTCCTCTCAATTTTCAATTTCAAAAACAACACATTACACAAATTACTAAAATTCATAATAAAATCAAGTTTGACTTGTTTAGAAACGGGTTTATCATAAACATAACCTTCTAATTGAGTTTGTTGAATATTACCATTTATGTATATCCATACTACCACGGCAGTTGATAGAGTCCCAGAGCCCAAACCCGACGCCATTTGGAATCAATTGAATCTAAATTTAATACCAAAATAGAAATTTAGCAAATGTTTTGTTGTTTAGGTTTTTTAATTTTTAGCAACAGTATGTTGTATGAGAGCTTCAACGGTGTGTTGTATGAGAGCAGCAATACACGACTTAGCTTCTTAGGCCCAATAGATTTTTAATTTAATAAATTGAAAATTAACAAAAAAGCTGGACAATACAACGTATGGGGTTAAAACGGTAGACGAAGTCTCGTTTAGGTCCAAAATGCTAGATTAAATAACATTTTCCTGTAATTTTTTTAAACTGATAAACAGAAGAGAACCTCTTTTGCAGAAAACCTATTTTGAAGGGTAAGAATTAAAAACTAAACCAAACATACATGACACCATTAGAAATTATTAAGCCCTAATAAACATAGTACTTATACCAATAAAACCAATCCATAATAAAACTATCAAAAACCATAATAAGACTACCATTATCCATAATAGCGAATATGATTTTGAGCTAATGATGTGTTTTGGTAATTTACATAACCAAATCCACAATGTCTAATACCAGCAATAATTCTAAATCATAATCCGAATATAGAAAACTATTCTAGATCATATACAAACACCAACGAGGCCAATCGAGTTCGATGACAATTAAACGGTGAACAGAGATCCAGATAAAGTGAGACATAATAAGCCTGTTTGTTTCCAACTTTTAAGTCAACTTATGACTTATAAGTCCGCAACCGATTATCGACGAGTGTTTGTCGACCCAACTTATAAGTTGAATTTACAACTTATAAGCTGATAAGTCGTATGTTAGTAACGACGTAGTTTTTCTCAACTTATTTTCATTTTTCGCTTTTTTATTAACTTCAGTTTTTAAAAGTTAGTCTAATTTAAAATTCATGAATTAAGATAATTATATCTAAAAATTATTTATTTTAGTTCGTTTAAGTAAAAAAATGTTCCAACTTATAAGTAAAATTCTCCAAACACTTATATAACTTATAAGTATTGATCTACTTATCACTTATAAGTCACTTATTCATTTTAAGTCATAAGTTACCTATTTTAAGATTTCCCAAACGGGCACAATATAGCCCTATGATTTATAGAAGTAGAGGGAACGGATTGATGGATCTTCGTGAAATCTGCAGTGTCTTGCTGACTTATCTTTCTGCATTTGACTATGCAGAAAATCATAATTTACTAATTAAAATCATACACCAGGCATCAATCCTCCCATCCAAACTTTATTTTTTTTTCCCATTTTTATCATATATGAAAGCAATATGGTGCTTTCTTGATTAATCCACGAGGATGAAATATTATTGTTGATGAAGAGAATTCACAAAATGTCGACGAGATCAAAAAAGAGATCAATAAAGAAATGCCTTTAACTTAAATTCCATATAGTCTATATTCAACTAATTCTTAACAAATAAGATAATAGCTTCTAAGATTTTCTAAAAGTAAAAGCATATTGGAATTAAAGAATAATACTTACCATCACTTCTTTGCGCACTTTTACCCATCAGTCCCATAATTTAGAGGTTTATGAGCTCTTTCTGAATGTCAGGGCTCTAGGGGCACGTAGTCATTTCCATACCTTCTTTCAACAATACTTTGCGAACTCTAAGAAGACACAACAGCAGTAGGAACATCACCATCACTAGGAGGAGTAATACCGAGATCAAATTAAGGAACATATGGATCCCTAGGTGGACGTTCAGTTGGCCGGTGAGAACGCTGCAAAGGAGGACGATGCTCACTAGAAGGCTACTAAGTAGGAGGCTACTCAACCGGAGGCTAGGGAGTAGGCATCAAACTGTGATCAAATGAAGGAACAGATGGATCCCTAGGTGGTATCTTTAGAATCACATAAATAGGACATACATGACTAGATGACTCAGGTACATCAACATGATCGGTATCAACAGGTCCAACAAAAGCATGTAAAGAATCACGGTCATCTCCAAGATCTGTAGCCACATGATCATCTTCAACTTGAGCTTCAACTCGTCTACCTCCACCAGCTCGTGTATTTGCACGTCTAGCACGACGCGCCGGTTCTTGCCTCCCCGCCATCTCTCTATCTCGATACACATCTACTGGCAACTCCTCAAAATCATATAAGTTATAATTTTTAACAAGATTATAACCCTGAGTAGCTAACTGAGACACGTCAGGAAGAACTACCTGTGTATGCTCATTTATAGTCCTAAACATATCTTCCTGAAAAATAACAAAAGAAGGGACATACGTGTTACAAAATACATATATGAAATACATCAACTAATTAAACTGAACCATAAACAGGGATAAAAGCATTTATAATAAAACTACACAAGCATGACAACATATACACTAAACTGAATTAAAGGACAATAAAACTTAAAATGCAATGATAAAATGCGCCCAAACGAGAAATGAATCTCACACTCCTCTCAAGATACCAATGATGATAGTCATGCTAGGGATGGGCATCTCACCTGCTCCGCCACGCCCCTACCCAATCCGATCCCCGCCCCGTTCGGGTCGGGAATTCGGGGAATTTTTCGGGTTCGTGGCGGGGAGCGGGGAAAATTTTTAAAAAAATTTGGGGATCGAGGCGGGGTCGGGGATTAGGGTATCCCCGCCTCGTTCCCCGACCCCGGTTCCTGATTATTATATTTAATATAAATAAATATTAATTTATATGTATTTTAATTAAATTACCATTAATAAATATAATGTATATATATTCTTAAAGTTTAAATTTATTATTTTTTTATTATATAAAAAAATTTATAGTAGAATATGATTTAATAAAAATAATTTTAATGGTATCTTTTATTATAAATAGATTTAAATTCGAATTGCTATTTAAATATGATATTAAATTTAAAACTTATTTATATATCATGATTTATTAAATTATTTTAATTAAAAATATATTAAACATATATGCAAAATTTTATTTGATAAAAATATATAAAAATCCCAGATTACCCGTGGGGATCCTCGTTCCCCGTTCGGGGCGGTGATCGCAGGGTAATATAATCCCCGTTCCCGAATCGGGGTGGGTTCGGGGATCGGGGGCGGGGATAGCACTCCCCGAACCCAAAGTGACCTGATACCCATCCCCAAGTCAGGCATTACTCTCACCAATAATCAACTCTCCCTGAAAGATATGATCCAACCGAGTCTCCCAGAGAGCAATACTCGGTTGATGTTTCTGAACCCAACTAATAATTGCCCTTCAAATTCATCTTATGTTGCTCATCAGGGTACTCTGCATCACGGGGAATAGTCCGCACCATCCACAATAAAAACACATATCAGAGGCCCACAATAACGCCAAATACGCTGTCCAGACAAGCAGTAATCAGGAAGTCCCCAATAACATCAGCACAGTAAGGCACCCATATGAATAAGATGGTCCAAGCCCATCTAGGATCATCCGAGTAACAGAGAGGGTACAACCAACCTTCTCAATGTAGTAATGACCAACAAGCCACCTAGAATCATATTAAAATAAACAATTAATTCATGATTTAAATGTTAAATGAACTAAATATTTCTAAAACCTAATTAAGGAATTAGTGAATCCTAAAAATATTAAAAACTGTTAAATTAGGGTTCACACGTTAATTAAGGTCTAGGTTGTAGGGTCCCTAAACCCTAGAGCCTAAACCCTACACCATTGTACATTATATTACGGGCTTATAAAAATTTCTAAAACCCAATTAGATAATTGGTGAATCCTAAAATATTAAAAACTGTTAAAATTAGGTCCACACGTTCATTATGGTTTAGGCTCTAGGGTTTAGGGCCCTAAACCGTTGTACATTAGATTACAGTCTTATAAAAATTTCTAAAACCCGATTAAGAAATTGCTGAACCCTAAACTTTTAAAAACCGTTAAATCGTTGTACATTTTAACATTATGTGAACGCATATGCAATTCAACTAAAAAAAGATATTACCTGAGTTCATGTGGAGCAGCAATCTGCCCCTCCCAAATACGAGAATCAACTAAAGGCACGGTAGTGCAAATGGGAGCAAGAGTCGGCAATCTCTCCCAGGCCCATAACTGCAACAAGAGACGACATCCAACAACCTCCTCAACGTTTTTCTTGCATCCCTTGCATAGATTTCTATACAAGTATGCAAAAAATGCAGCGTCCCAAGCATAGTCTCCACATCTATCTAGGTCACGAAGAAAATATAAGAACATGGGATGGACAAGACATCCAGAATAATCAGTAAATAATACACCATCAATCAACTGAACCAAATAACAAAAGGTCTGATACTGAATGTCCTCTACTGATGCACCGTCTGCTAATCTATATAGAGTGATAGAAGAAACAAAAATCAACCACAATCAGGATCCATTAAAGTTGGCAGCAATAGGACGTAGAGCCAAATATAGAGCCACCATAACTATATCAAGACATATTAGGCCTAGGCGTCACATCACAGATAACAGCATCCCCCTCAACAGGAAGCCGAGAAGATTGCAACGTCCTACAGTGTAATGGTGACATCTCCCATGGGCAAATGGAATGTATGTGTCTCGGGTCTCCACCTCTCAACTAGTGCAGATAGGAGGCTCTAATCCAGCTGTAAAGATGACACCCGAGCTACACCATAGAAACCACTGGATTGTAATAATGGAATCATACGACGATCCAAATCTGGAAGATTACTCTTATTAGGATTTCGACGTGTAAACTTCTGCACATCTCCACCAAAAAGGCTAGGATCAATAGGTCACGGATGAATGGCCTGCAAATATATAGTTATACAAGTTAAAATTTGTAACAATATGAAAATGTATTTACATATTGTAGCATAAAAGACATAGGTTATAATAATAAAACAAAAAGGGCATAAAGTGATATTACACATAAATATCCATATAGACACACTTGAAGGGCATACCAACTTTAAGTGTTATGTTGACAAAAATGTTGGATATCAATTGAATTATATCTAAAGACATTTTATATATAGTGGCTTAATTAAACCAGTCTTTATAAAGTTTCGACTATATGCCAGGTTTCAGTTAGTACTTGCTCAGGTCACAAAAGATGGTACTAGTATCATGTCATGCTTTCTTTATTTTAAAAATCAATAATATGCGTCAATTGTTATTACTCCATAGATTTTCACTCCATCTATTTATTACTTCCTACTTAGCAGTTATGAAGTTTGATTCTAATCTATATATACATGATGAATGTACCAGATTACAATTAATATTTGATTGTCGAATATAACACCAAACATGATAGTTGTTACGTAAACCGGTATACACTAGTCTGTTTTCCAGGTAAATGTACTAATGCAGAATTTCAAGTTTACAACTATGTAATACGTACACTACAATGACACTTTAATGCCACTCTCAATATAATTTACCTCTTGTAAGACGAGTCATTAAAATGGTAAACAGAATAGGCCAAGATAACCCCATACATCATAGGAAAATAGTCGGGGTCATCATTTTACATGGCCAGATACTTCCACTCCACGTTAAAATGCTGATTCAACTGTTGCACATTTTCAAAATATATGAGAATCCTAGTTTTCTCATCAAATATTTTTGCTACCGTATCAGTACTAAATTATGGCAAATATGGTTGGAATGGAGTATTTTATATCCTATATTTATTTTTTTACACTTGCCTACACTATCGCTTTATAGATACCAACTATTTTGCTACGAATATGTCATCTATTTACCATCAATAATTGTTCTGCAATCATGTATAACTAAATAATTGAATTCTATATGCAATACAAACCCACAAACACTAACTGAAAGCACATAAACCCTAACTAAACAAGCACATAAATCCTAACTATCAATATGGAACAACACCCTTGATATAAATAAAAACATTTTGATAAAAGCCACTATATGTTGAGAAATGGACAAAAAGGCACACTTTTACTTTATGATGCCCAAAATGGCACAATTGAATTTTTTTTTAAAAAAATAGCACTCATAGACGTCACATAAAGTAGCGTTTACCACCACCAAAATGCTACTTCGCTTAACGTCTCGCACAAATAAAATTAAAAAAATAAAAACAATCACCAAACGGGCAAAACAAAAATATAACAAAACCTTATACATAGACCGAAACATACATACATAGGAGATACAAGCTGGGAGAGGAGAGATCAATCAAATTATAGAGATTAATATCAAGGGATATATACAACGCCAGGCTTCGATCAATCAAAGATACATAGAGCTACGTATTACAATTGAGAGAGGAATTATGGTTTATATTGGTGTCATTTTCAGAAATCATGAATTTTGAGGTACAATCATCTATCTCAGAAAAATTTTCACGAAGAGAAAAATTTCTAAAATTTAAAATTTAAGCACGAATAAAGCGACATAACACCCGCATTCGTATCAATTTCTCGTGTTACACCTATCCGCTAAATTTTTTAACAAATAAATGATTACAATCTTATATTCATATAATAAGTTACACTTTACCAAAACCAACTAAAGAAAAGCAAATACAAATTATTTATTAAAATTTATAAATAACTCTACTAGTATAAATCATATATACGGTGATGACAGTACATATTATTTATTCATAGTAATGAAAATTCTAAAATTATTGTGTCAATTATAAAAACATGATTTTTATCTGTATTAATAAAATAAAATAAATATCTTAAATTATATCCTATATATTAATGAGTAAATTACAAAGTGGTGTTTGCACTTTATCTACTTTAACATTTGGTAATCGAAGTTTGAATTTTGCAATATATTAATCATACATTGTTTTTACTTTTCGAAAAGGTGGCTAAGGCTATTTTTCTAAGAAAAGGGTATAATTTCTCATAAAAGTTGCCCTTAACCACCTTCTTGAACATATTGTCAATATATTACAAATTCAAACTCCAACCATCAAAATGAGGATAAAGTTCAGACATCACTTCGAAATTTACTCTATATTAATCCTGTGAATTATATGAGAATAAAACATACATTTGAGGTATAGTAGAAACTCGATAAATGAATGTTCGATAAATGAATAACCTCATTAAATTAAAAAAAAATTGGTTCCGTCTTGGGAAAATAGGTTTAGCTAATAATCTCGCTAAATACATTAATGAGTAAAAAAAAAATTAAGTCGTTATAGACCCTATGTAGATATAAATGAATAATCACTCTATTTCAAATAATTTATTTATATTTATGTCACATCTTCTCGAAATTATTTCAAAAAATTTATTTATATTAATGAGTATATGAATACATTTGATTCAATAAATAATTTGCATACATATTTATAAGTCACATCTTCTCGAAAAATACTTCTAAAGTTGATTATTTTTTCTTCTCAAAATGCATTTGATCCTTAATTTGTGTAATATATGCATAACTTCTGAAATATTATATACATAGTAGTCGAATACACGCTATTGCATGTATAACTGTTAGGTCCCGAAGTATCGTAGAAGGGGAGGTTGAATACGATACTCAAAAAATTAAAAAATTCTTTCGGAATGGATTACAGTCTGATAATTGGATTTGCTGTGTAACTCATTCTTATGAATCTTTTGCGGATATTCAATTTAGTGTTTGGTTAGTGGTTCCGTGTTCTTG
>PHNY01228478.1:598-12474 GCA_003724115.2 Anethum foeniculum
GTATAATCAGGGTAATCATCGATAAATGTGATAAAGTACCTCTCACCATTTCAAGTTAAAACTCCATCGAATTCACATATATAAGAATGAATTAGATCTAATGGTTCTGTTTCTTTAATCAATACTGACTTGTGGGGAGTCTTAGTGATTTTTGCTTGAGTAAAATACTCACATTTATCTAAATCAGAGAGAGACAACTTGGGAATTGATCCTTGGTTGCTCATATTTATTATGCTTCGGTTATTAATATGACAGAGTCTAGTATTGAAATGAGTCAACATGTAAGAGGAAGTAGTAATTTTGTTAACTTCGGCATTCAACTTAATTCTTTCGCATCTTTGGAGTATGCAAGACGTCCTTCAACAGTAGGGTCTTTCCAGAGGTAAACATGAGCTCCACATTTCCAATTCCAGCAACATTGGTGGTATTTGAGTCTCTAAGAAGCACCTAATTGTCCACAGCATCCGTATAAGTCTTGAACATTGTACAGTAATAGCAGACATGACGGGAGGCACCAGTGTATACCCACCACCCATCAGCTCCACCAACCAGGTTAACCTCCGTGATCATATCTACGAAGGATTCTTCAGTGTTGTTAGCTTACGGGGGAGCTTGGCGCTTGAGTTTACACTTCTTCGCCATATGTCCTCGCTTTCCACAATTGAAGCAGTGGAACATTTAAGTGGCATTCTTGGGTGGTTGTTGTGCTGTCTGATTCTTTGGAGGTTGAAAGTTTCACCTTCTTGAAATTCTTCGTCTTAAGCTTCAGGCCTGCACCAGAGTTCTTCCATTGCTTGTTAATGGAGACGACCATCACCTCTTCCTTCCGATCTTACTTCCTTGCTTCCTCTTCAATTCTGAGGCGAGCGATAAGACTCTCTAAGGAGAACTCCTTAGTCTTATGCCTTAGGATATTTTTGAAGTCCTTCTAGCTTGGCGGCAACTTATCTATTATCACAGCTACTTGAAATTGCTCATCTATTAGCATCCCCTCTATGATGATCTCCTGTTCAATCTTTTGCAGCTCATGTGATTGGTCCTCCACCAACTTGTCATCGTTCATTTGGAACTTGAGATAGCGGCTCACCGCTAGCCTCCTCCGTATCATACTTCTTTTGGAGTGCTTCCAATTTTTTTTTTCCGATTTATCAGAATTATAGCAGTCATACAAATTATCGGATAAGCCATTCAAGATATATAGAGTTCTTATAAAGAAAATTATTTTCTGCCCACAATTCTATCTCCTTAGCAAGTTCAGTATTAGTGGGTGTCGCAATTCTAGAAGACTCGGTACTAGCAGGAGGAGGGGGAGCAGACATAACAGGCTTAGTTAACACATAAGCTACTTTACACATAGTAAGAAAATATAACATTTTTTGGTTCTAACGCTTAAAGTGCACGCCCTCAAAACGAAAAAGCTTATTAATATCAACAATATTATTACCAGAAAAATTAATGTAAGACATGGCAAATAAATATTTAATAATCGTAAAATTCCAAAATATCTTAAAATTGTTGGAAAACTATTTGTGAGAAGTAAAATTTCGAAAAAAATATATTTTTTGACTGAAAATATTTTACGATTATTAAAATCTGAAAAGAAACCTTGTCCGATGTAGGTGCTTCTTGTTTGCGATTTTATATGTAATCTTTTAACATTCCAGTCTAGAGCAACTGGTACAAGGCAATAAAGGTACCCGCTGTGCCCTCCATGTCCACCTTTTGACAATAGCCACAGCTTTGCAAAAGGATGATTTGGGTCGTCATAAATCTATGAATAAAAGATCATTTAATTCAGAGATCCGCGTGTGATGAATTTTACTAGAAGGGAGTGTAAAAATACTATACTAAAAGAACCTGCACTACAAGAAATTTGGCTAAATTCGACAGTATTTTGTTGGTCGAAATTAGCTAATTTCGACCGTCAACTTGTTAGTCGAACGGGGGCGAGTCGAAAATAAGGGTTGCAGTCGAAATTAGCTAATTTCGATCGAATTAAATTTGACCCCACTAAATTTGACCGATATTTGTGGTAAATTCTTATCCCAAAATTTTAAATGAAATTTCAAATTTTTGGCAAAAAATTCGAAAATCCTGCCCAAAAATACTAAATTCGACAGAATACAGCCATCTAAAAAAGCTTCCCTCTGAGAACCCATTGTATTGATGGTTTTATTATCAAATCTAATCTTCACAATGTAGCTCAAAAGGTGCTTGGGATTAGACTGCTTGAATCTGTGAGAAAGAAATGAAAGAGAAAAGAAATAAATTAATCAAAGAGAAATAAAGAGGAAACAGGGATACTACATTTTAAAAATATATCAACTTTGTTCTGCTATATATCAATATTTTAAAAACAGGGATACCCTTTTCCATTCTTAAGAAGATAAAGTGTTGGCTTCGCGTCCGGAGCTGGTTTTGTGTGGTAATCCCCGTCACTATAGCTGTGTCGTTTCCTCTCATATCTAATTTTCTTCTTACATTTTCCAATACATTCTTCCACGTCGTAGGACCCTTCTGCATCAGTCTCTTCATCACTACCATTCTACCTTTCACCATCCCCATCGCTGGTCCGAACCCTCTTGCTTCCCTTACCCTTGTCTTCCTTACCCTTCTTCGAATTCGGACTAGACCATGTCACCTATAAAAAAAAATATAAAGTGAGCCGTGATACATCCGCAAATAAAAAGACCATTAATAGTGGCAAATGATTATATCCAGGCTAACTTCAGAGTAACATATCTGCTGTTAAGCGAAAGTGTAAAACTATGTTGGCATTCGGTGTTTTAGAGTTCAAAAACAATTATTTTGGATTAGCTATTTAAGTACATATTTGAACTCATGACCAAATATCAACAGTGGGAAAAACAAAGCTTCTGCTTCTGTACAAATACACAGCTCATAAAAAGAGAAGGGCTATATATAAATAAAGATATATATGGAGCATCTGATTAATTATTCTCACCAGAGAGCAACATCAAGGTAAGTAAAACACCACATCAAGCATTACAAGTTTAATCAACAGCTCATAATATGGATTAACTCATAAAATATAATTACTATATGTTTAAGTAAACGTATACAATCTGTCAATGATTATCACCATCATCTCTGAGTAAGAGAGATGTGCTATAAATATATATAGATATATTGTATCGACTTCGGCCAATTAAATAAAGTTCACAAGGAAGAGGGAAAAAAGACAACATGAAACAACAGTAAACAAACGACACCATGATAATATGAAATAGCAAAAGTATAAAACTGCACCTGGTGGTGATTACCAATTAATAATCGCCAGCTACTGAAGTTCTATGTTTTTAAATCCAGTGGATAGATAGTTTCAAGTCTTCTGTTGATTACAACAGAACTTTTGAACATATAGTAAATCTTTAGCACTCTTAAACATATAGTAAACTGATATTATATTCTCTTTTTTCCCTCAAATAAAATCAATTAATAAAACCCCAAATCATCCCAATTAATAGTCCAATAGATAACCACATACATAGGTTCATTCTACTCATGTCTATAAATAAACAAAAATAGAAATAGATTTAATTGAACAAGCCCTAACTAAAATAGATAACCACATACATGGGTACACAAAAATTAGGTGAAATTGAACAAACCCTAACTGGAATTAGGTGAATCAGAAATAAAGATTTAATTAAATAGAAAGTTGGACAAAGAGATAAAAGAAGAAACAAAAGAGGGAGGGAGAGACACGCATAGAGAGAGAGAGGGAGAGAGGGAGAGAGAGGGGGGGGAGAGAGAGAGAGTGTGTATGTGAGAGTGAGAGTGCGAAGAAACACCTGTGTACTTAGCCGCGCCACTTTCAGCCTCTGATTTGAGCTTTCGCCTTCAGTAATCGATGGAGAGATAGAGAGATGAAAAAATGGGGGGAAGTAAATATATACATAAAACATATCGACCAATAATAGTCGAATTTAGACGTGTTGCAGTGCAACTTTTTTTGGTCGAAAAGAATGAACCATATTTTTATCCAGTAAGACTACTGCACTAAACCTCCTTTTATAATCCAAAACACAAACACTACCATTCAATTTACCAAAATTTACAAGCATTTAATTAAATTTCAAATTCAAAAATTATAAATAAAGTAATAATTTATTTGATACAAATTTAATTAAAAAAGATGAATTAGAGTAAATCATCATTATCACTTAATTCATCATTTTCGGCTTCATTCTCTTCGCCTTCATCTTTGGCTTCCTTATTTTTTTGACTTTCTTCTTCATCATGATCTATCGAATAGTCATTATCAAACATCCTCAAGTCAAGAAAAAAATTTGAAGGATCCCGAATAGTAACTTTTTCGACTTGTGAAGATGAAGCATTTGACACTTCATTTTGTAAAGCATCATTGTTGATTTTGATCTTTTTCATGGTTGACACACTTTCATCAACTTGTCGACTCTTTGTAGTTAGAACCATGTACCATGATAATTTTGCATTTGAAATATTTGGTGCATAGTACACTTGATGAGCTTGGCTAGCCAACACAAACACGTTGTCGACATTTAGTTTTGATTTGACATCCACGATAGTCATCCGATGTCTATCGATTTTGACATGTGTCGTATGATCAAACCAATGACACTTGAAGACGATCACTTGATGTCCATTATGATAGAAGAGTTTTAAAACTTCTTCTACCCTTCCGTAATAGTTTCCATAACTTTCTTTATAAGAAGTCCCTACAATTATAAATGTATAAAATTTGGATACAAAAATAAAGAAAAAGTATGTTTCAAATATTATGAATAAATTTCTCACCAATGACTACACCGGAATTTGGTGAAGTGAGCTCCTTATCATTTACGCAACTAAATTTGTAACCATTACATTTGCACGCTTTATAAGACTCCACTATAAACATCGGACCTCTGATTAGGTCTAGAAATTTCTTTTTGAACACTTCATCATCTTGTACCTAAAAGACATGTGACAAACATAATACCTAAATATGTGAATAAAATTAAATATATAAAACATGTGCATATTTGTTTATCATAAAATAAAACGTATACCCTTCTTTCAAACTAATCTTTAAATTGTTCTTTTTGGTATTTTTCTTATGCATCATTGAGAAGGGGGTAATGTTGTTGCACCAACTTCTGGAATCCACTACATATTTGTGTTCAACAATAAGAGAATTAAATTGTAAACTAAATTCCTAATTTTTGAAGTAAAGACGGTTTAGAAAAATCTTACCGCAAGTACTTTCCAACTTCCAGCGAATTAATAAGAACATAGAATGTCACAAGTTCATATTCATCACCACTCAAGATTCTATCTCCACTCCGCAAACTATGATGTGTCGGATATGTGTAAACTTCTAACAAATCGGCATCATGAAACTTTTGAGGTGCCTCGTTTCGACGTAACTGATCATACACTATTTTTGAATCAAAAAATAATGAGCAAAAGTGTACACTTTCCTCCTCAATATAGCGTTGTGCCATTAAAGCTTCTGCTCGAGCTTTGTTTCCAACTTTCAATTTTAGGTTGTGCAAGTAGCTCTCAACAAAATACATCCAACGCCATTAGCCGGACCACCCAACTTACACTCGGTAGCTAAATGGAGTGGTAAATGCTCCATCGGATCAAAAAAACCTGGAATGAAGACAGTTTCAAGTTTCGACATTATTCTAACTATATCTTTCTCCATTTTTTCTAAATCCTAGTATTTGAGATTCGACGAGCATAAATATTGAAAGAAGTTGCACAACTCAATAATAGGATCAACTACATGTTTCGGAAGTAAGTCAAGACAAACAATAGGCAACAACTTCTGCATGAAGATATGACAGTCATGTGATTTCATCCCGCGAATGCAATTTTCTTCCAATTCACGCACCTTGATATATTTGAGGCATTCTCATCTGGAAGTTTCAATTCCTCAATCCACTTGAACAACTTACGAATTTGTTCCCTAGAAAGCGCATATGGTGTAAGTGGTTCTGTGTTATCATCTTGAATCCACAACTCACGGTGCATACATAATTCTTTACAATCTTTCCTCTATTTTGTATTATCTTTGGACTTCTTTGAAGCATCAAGAATTGTGTAGAATATGTTGTCAAAGACATTCTTTTCAGTGTGCATAATGTCAATGTTATGATGAAGGCTAAGTGTCTGTCTCCTAATATGAAAGCTCAAAAAATGGAGAACTATGAGTCCAATTATGTGTCACTCCATAATCCTTTGGTTTTCTTTTTGTTGACTTTCTTGGAGGGGGAAACTGTATTTGCTCACACAAGGTCTTTGCAAGAAATCCTGAATGTCGAGCACAGACTGATCGTGTCTCAATACTTCCAAACCTCGTACTCCTTCTTAGGGGATCATTTGCTTCTAAAAAATACCGAGCAGTGCCATAGGAAGTAGCTTTACCACCATGTTTAAGTTGTTTAGCTTATGCATCTCCCATGCAAATTGGACATGACAACTTACCTCTAAAACATATGTGAATAACATAATATATAAACGAATTAATAAAATAAAATAAATAAAATGTTGTGCACATGTGTGTGTATATAAAATAAAACACATACCCGTACTGGACCACCCACTCAGCACGACAAGTGTAGGAAAGTCACTAATTGTCCATAAAAGTGCCGCTTTCATCATAAAATTTGTACGTGAATTTATGACCATAATAATTTCAACTCATCAATTAGCGGTCTAAGATAAACATGTAAGTCTTTTATAGGATCCGTTGGTCCGGGAATCAGAAGAGGCATTAACATATATGGAGCCTTAGTACACATAAATGAGGGAAGATTGTACACAACAATCACCATGGGCCATACAGTATACTCTTTAGCATGAGCATCGCGAAAAGGGTCAAATCCATCAGTAGAGAGTCCGAGTCTAACATTTCGAATCTCCTTCGAAAATCGTGTAAATCTACGATCGGATTCTTTCCACTCATCTCCATCTGCCTGGGTGACTTAATTGACCTTCAGCAACAACTCTATCATGATGCCATCTCATACATTTTGAAGTCTTTTCAACCATGAACAAACGCTGCAGTCTAATGGTAATAGGAAAGTAACGCAAGATCTTTCGCGGGATCTTCTATTTTTTGGATCTTTTTGCACTTTGTATCGGTCTCTTTTACATATATCACAATGTGTCTTGTTGCTATTCTCCTTATAAAATAACATGCAATCATTCTCGCAAGCATCAATCTTCTCATACTCCATGTTCAATCCACAAATCATCTTTCGTACTGTGTAGTACTTCTCAGGAAACTTATGATCATCAGGAAATACTAATCCAATGAGGTGAAGCAATTCATCCAAACTGTTATTACTGCAATTATGTCTATTTTTCCAACGAAGTAACTCCTTTACAAACTCCAGTGTTGTAAAATTGGCATTGTTTAGATATATTGGTTCAGAAGCGATATTCACCATCTTGTAAATTTTTTTTGCTTTTGCATTCGGTTCTTCATCAAAATTTTTGCAATCCTCAAAATCATCATCATGTGCATCATACATATCATCATCTCTATGGCTAGTATTAGCAAAACTCATTCCAACATCATTGTGCAACGTATCTTTCTCCTCAAAACAATCCCATCTAGTATACCATTGCATGATACCATACCGATACAAATCAATTTTCACGGTCCTAGGATTCTTATAGTACTCATTTCCATAATTTTTGCACGAACATCTTATAAGACCGTTGTCTTCTACATGAAGATGTTCTATAACAAATTTAATGAAACTATCCACACCATTTTTGTATTCTTCCGTTAAATATTTTTCCTGATTAAACCGATGACGACCAATCCAACTACGATCGGATGCTATCTACAAAATGTTCATACAATGATATAAGACGGATGCAATTTTATACCAATAAAAATAAATTGCCAATGTAATTATTAACAACTAATATTATCTCAAGACTTAGTAACATATTTCATTCATTTTTATACTATCTTAGCCAACAAAAAATTAAACAAACAATAATCACATTATTCTTGCCAACAAACTCAATCTACTCAAATTCATTTATATATGAACACATATAAGATTATCATAATTAAGCTATTTAAAACAAAAATAAGGAAAACAATTATACTTACATGATGATTTGAGATGCTCACATCAAAGAGAAAATAGAAGCGTAAATGGTGAAATGGGGAAGAAGAATGATAAGAACGGCTACTGGAAAGAAGAAGGGGATAGGGTTTCTAAAATGAGCACGGGTAAATTAGACCATATTTGGTCGAATTTAACAACAGACTAAATTCGACCAAAAGAAATTCGACTGCTTTTGGTCGAATTTATTTAAGACTAAATTAAACCAATCTCGGTCGAATATATATTAGACTGAAGCTGGTCGAAATGAGTAGCAGGATTTTCAACTTTAAAGGTCAAATTTACTATTTTTGACCAGGAGTAGTCGAATTTATTAGAAGTAAAAAAATTGCTATAATATTTAAGGAGTAAATATTGAAAATAAATTAATTTTTTGTGAATACTCTTTATTTATCAAACTCTCGACATCCGTACGGTTGGATTATTCAAAACAAATTTTAATAAAATAAAAAAACTCCAACCCTAATCGATACCCCAAACACTAAATCTATACCCTAAACTTCATATTCTACCAAATTATCTTGTTATTGTAGCTAATTATGAAGATTTTTTGTGTATGCTTAATATTATTTTCTCAAAAAATGAAATGGAATGTAATAAGTCTATGTGATACTTTGAATTATTTTTTTTTGCATTTTGTCAAAGTAAAATGATATTTTTTTAAATTTTTTGAAAAGTAATACCAAATGAAAATTTAACATTTTCTGATTATATAATTTTTTTTGTACAAATATAATGAATGTTGTCCATATAATTCTATATATTTTTGCAAGATTTATACAGTAATTAAATAAATAACAATTTTTTTAAAAAATTTCTAAAATATTAAATTCTACTAATGTTGGTCGAATATAGATAAATTTAACTGCAGTTGGCCGAAAATAGTAGAAAAATATTTGGTTTTTTTTTTGTGACAAATTTCCCGCTGACGCAAAACTTTTTAAGTAAATGGCGGCAATTTTCCCGCTCAATTCACTTTTTAAATTCGACAAAAAATGGTCGAATTTATAGTTTATAATTTTAGTTTTTGGTAGGAATTTTCCCGCTTCTTTTTTGACGGTACTAAATTCGACCGAGTCGAGAAATCGGTTGAAAATATTATTAAATTCGACCGCCACTAAATTCGACCGACGATTGGTCAAGTTTAGGCACCAGTGCTAAATTCGACCAATAATGGTAGAATTTAGCTGCGGTCGAATTAATTTGGTTGAAAATACCCTTAGTTTCTTGTAGTGTTGCTTTAAGGAAATCTTGTAATACAACACAATTGCTCCAACCTGGAAAGCAAGTTCAACAATTACTTATGTTACAGCTTGTACACGTGTCACATAAATTTACATAACAAGGAGCTCACTTACAATTGACCGTTGACATTCATGAAAGTCTACGGTTTACATAGCATAATAGGAATGTTTACAATATGGTCTATAGGAAAGAATATCATCAAGATTAAGAAACTAATATGAATGTTCCAATTGAATGTTTACAGTACGTTTGTATGTGCAAGAATGTTTTTCATTTTCCAAACATGCTGATTTGTACAAAATGTATACTAAATAGCCAGGAGCATGTAAACGATACAGATAAAAAAGAAGTAATTGTAGCTCAAACTAAAATCACCTTCTCCAAGTAAAGATTTGAAGGAACCACTGCTCAAGGAAATTCCTTCAGCATCAGCTATTTTATCTACCATCTTAAAACCAACATGTATAGGAGTATAATACATTCAATTCTATAAAATATGAAACAAGCTTATATAAACAAACTCTACATGTAATTTCAACAATATCCCTATTAAATATGTGATAAACATCATTACTTTCGTAGCACCTAATTTTTATCTCAAACGAGCTCTTTAGTTAACCAATTAACAACGAACAAAGAGGAACCACAATTAAAACATCCTTAAACACGCCAATAGAAAAATTAACAAGTCACATAATGTTAAAGCTTGTGCAATCCAAAACACTAAATTCTCAGTTAGAGGCTTATTATATGCAAGCTCAATGTTGCATACAAACATGATATGGATTATAATCAAATTTCATTAGAGTCTATTGGCTCCTATAGAACTCTAGAAATATCAATACCCAATGTTGCTTTCAAAAAAAAAAATCAATACCCAATGTTCTTAGTTTCTTTTAATTTGAATTTCAGTTAATCATACATGTATGTAACATTAAACCCTACGAGAACAGTTTTAGCGTGAAAACTCGTAAATATCACAATAGAGGAGACTAACATTATGACGAGTGCCTTTCAAACAAAGCCACAATTTCCAGGGCTAACAATCAGCCACGGCGAGGGTGGATGTGTCGGCTCCGCCGTGGAAGTTGTGGCGTACTTAGATTGCTCGGACATGAAACTCAATCTGTTCAACCTTGTATACTTGAAATTCAAACCAACTTTTAGGGGTTTTAAAGATGAAGAATATATAAAACGCGTGGAGATTCCGTTAGGTCCAAATACACATACAGAGGGGGTGAATGTACGTTCTTCGTTTTTCAAAATTTAAAGCAGCGGAAAATAAAACTTAGAACACACACACAAAGTTTCCGGGGTATAATTCTTAGATTAAGAAATTAAACCTCAAAGGGTTGCTTACACCTTTGAATATTAGATATTCAAAGTATCAAAAAGAAAGCTTCAATAAAAGATAAGCTATGAAACTATGAAGGCTTCCTATCACTCTAAAAACCTAAAACTTTTATCTAATGATAATTAATATAACGTATAAAAGCTATAACTGATGAGTGCAATCAGATGTGTAAGTCTTTGTTGGTGAGAAAAAAAACGGACATGACCTCTCCTTGTCAAATCCCTGTATAAAGAAAAGCTTCCTCGATTTTGCAAGAGTTTCGCTTCTTTAATGGTTGGGAGATAATGAATACGTTTGCTACGTATTGTTTATACAGCTGATAGGTGGTAGGTGAATGACTTGATGACGTGGCACGCTCTTGTCCATGTAAAATAAACCACAGCTTGCAATATGGTACTTGGTTGCGCCTCTGTAGCTTTGATACTTGAATAAACTTTAATTCTTTGAAGTGGTGGCACCAAGAGAGGAATTGCATGACTTAGAAACAATAACCAAGCTCAATGTTGCGCCTAGAATGAAGCTTTGTATAGTAGTGGCGCCTAGAAGCTTTGTAGAATAGGTTTAACTTCCATTTTAATCATGTAAAGATCAAGTGGCGCCAAGGAGGAGAACTTTACTTAGTTTCTCCACCAAGAACACTCAACTTGCGCCCATTAAGCTTAAGATATGTGTGAGTGGCACCTAGAGCCATTGCCTTAAACATTATAGCATCCCTTGTTGCGCCTATATACAATGGTGACTAGTGGTGGCGCCTATAGTGCCTAATGTAGATTCTTTACTTAGCTTTTTCAAGATCATGTTCCATGGTGGTGCCTACTAGGTTGCCTTAGAGAACTGGTGGCGCCAAGAGCCATAGGAAGCCATACATTTGACTTAGTTTTTCAAGCCCCAACTATAAGTGGTGCCTAGAGTGTACCTAGTACACCTTATGACTTAGTTTTATGGAGGCCACTCTCAACTGAAAAGTTGTTTCAACTTCTCGTCTTCACTTCGAGTCTTCGTATAAACCATTCTGCAATCTTCTTAGGTACAAATACTCACTTGACAATCATTCTAATGATGATACTTAGTTTCCCTTCATGGATCACTGACGCCTAGTGCAATTGGTCTGGTTCACAGACGACTAGTTCCGCTCT
>PHNY01228520.1:18670-37576 GCA_003724115.2 Anethum foeniculum
TGTTTGGAATATAATCAAACATTAGAAAGATAGTTTTGCCAAATGCATTGGAGATGTATAAAATTACATTGTATTTGAAGGAAATTTTATTATGCTGTTTCCTCGCATACCGATAAGAGCTATTTGACCCATATGACTTCTCTTTATTATGCTTAATATGTTTTGTGCAGGAATATTGCCATTTTACTACCATAATGTGTGTCTAGTAATGTTTTCTAATGATTGTATTCATATAACTTCTGAATTGTCCAGGGGATCATAAGTTGAATTTTGGGATGTGCACACTCATTTCTACTAAGATTTACTTTTGTAATGTGAAATTAGTTTCAAAAGCAGTGAAGAATTACCAATTTTGTGATTAATGCAGGGAAACTTATCTGGGCAGCGACAAGGCCAACCTGTGTTCATTACCAGATTAGAAGTACGTTTACACAAAACCAATACGTTTTAGTAATGAATTTTATGTATTACATGTTTATTTATTTTACATGTAGTTAAATTGGACTATTCAAGTAAAATGACTATGCATGTAAAGTTAATTATGTATCTATGTACGCATTGGTATTAAGAATTACCTAATTTGGACTAGGGACTCATGTTTTGATTTACATGTTGCAGGGTTACAGAAGTGCATCAGCTTCAGAGACGTAAGTACAGAGCGTTTTACTTTTATAATTATTGTGTTTCAGATATTTATATATTACTGCTTGAATTTTACAAGATTCAGAACGTTAAGGTGGGTTCTTGTATATTTTTTGGTTGGGAAATTTTCTTCCAGGATTCAGGGGAACAAAGAAAATTTTGTTTTATGGTTACAAGTATTTGTACTGAGGAATCATTAGTACTAGATTAACGGGCAGGTGAAGGTTTATGTTTGATGGTGTGTTTGTTCTAGGTTTAATTTTTTATAGGTAAATTTGGTGCAAGCTTGCATACATATTTCAGTCGAGAAGCGTAGATGAAACAAAGGCCTTTGAGCTGCCCTAAGTTCAATTATACTTCGATCAGTGTTTTTTTTATTATTATAACCACATGTCCTTTACATATTCTACGTTGACGTGCTCTATTTAAAATTATATATATATATATATATATATATATATTTGTATGTTGGTAATTGATTATTCCTTCATTTATTGATAGATAAATATACTCTCTGAACGAATTTATTGTTTAGCCTTGTTGGTATAAACTTGTTAGGTAACTTTATATTAATATATTATGCGAGTAATGATGTGATTCAGAGGAAATTTGTGTACATTGTCATGTTTTATGAACACATTTCATTTTTGTTTGTCTCTATTGTTTATTCCTTATAAACCATCCATGCTGTAAGAACTTTAGAGGGAATACTTTTTTAATGTTTTAAAGATGAATGAAAACCTATTATTATGTTGAAGGCTTGAAGGAAAACCTGAGATATTTTGTGTTCTTTTTCTTGCTCCAGGCTGGCAGCTAATTGGCCACCAACTATGCAAATCGTAAGGCTGATATCACAGGACCACATGAATAACAAGTAATTTTGTTGGTTCTTATTATAATTACATGCTTTTGTTTCATTAACTATTACTGCTGTCTGTTATTTATGGTCATTATGTGTATCTCCTTTCTTTTAACACCAGGCAATATGTCGGGAAGGCAGACTTTCTAGTTTTTCGGGCAATGAATCAGCATGGTTTTCTTGGGCAGCTGCAAGAAAAAAAGCTTGTAAGTCATGTCAAAGGCTTTGACTGTATGTTCACTATTAAGGGCTTATGAATTATATATATGATGTACTGAGGTAGTTGAAATGAAAAGCATCCATGTTGAGTACTTGTCACTAGCTTTTATAGTATGTTCTTTTTCACCTTATTGGGCTTGAACTAGGTGGGCAGAGTTTTTAGGATTAACACCATATTGTAAATTCAGGTTCCATTGAGTTCCAAGTTAAATGGTTAAGAGGGGACCAGAGTATATGGGCATCATTAAAATGGGACTCATATTGCTTTATAAATTGAAGACTAAAGTAAGATAAACCATAAGTTTGTTCAATTTACAACTAACCATTTGTAAGTTTCAAAAGAGATAAAATACCACGGGGTAAACTATTTGGCAAGTTACTTTAGTACCATCTAAATCATATGAGCATTTGACAGCTGATCCTTTGACTTCGAATTTGTACAGACAGATGCGGTTGGTTGTATTTTGTAAAAATTCAAGTCACTAATACAATATATACAAGCTAATCCTCAACTTAATATACAATTTTACCCTGTCTATCCCCTGTGCAAAAGCACAACTGCTGATTTGATTCTATAGCCCAAATGCAAGTTTAGACTCGTAATGTTCTCTATAAATCCGTTACAGGACCTTTTTACCAACAGTTTCATTTAGAAATACCAAGTCAATTGAGTTGAACTCTTAAATAAGGTTGCGACAATGTTTACCATATCCCAAGAGTCTTAACTCAGAAGCACTACTGCTGATTCGAATTATATAGCCAGATGAAAGTTATGGACTTGTAATGTTCATGAATCTATCAGAGGACCTTTTACAGACAGTTTGTTTTAGTAATGTTAAGTTCAGTTGATCTAGAACTCTAGGAATAAGGATGAAAAGTCATAATGAGTGGTTAAAATTCTAAAATTTAATTCAGAGTGAGCAGAGTTGGTGCTGTCCTAGATTAAGGTTGAAAACACTTAAAGCCCATATGGTCATTAGAGTAGATAGGATGTTGCAGGCACCTTGTAGTTGTTAAATGATGTTTGTAGGAGTGTTATATATTAAAACTGCCAGATTGAAGGATTGGTTGTTCATTACCAACATCCTGTGGCTTGTATATGGTGGATCAGAAGCTACAGAAGTTCTATGTGACTTACTACACAGTGCTTGCATCTATCCCAATAATTTTATCATCTGATTATTTGCTTATCTACTTTGAATGTAGAAAATTTTCATTTAGAGTAAGTGTCTATTTAGGTAAAAACGGAACTTGACTGATTTACTGTTTAAACAGAACTTCCTATTTCCTGAACTTAAAAATTACATTTTGTGTGGAACCCAATGGGAAATTGTTTATCTCTTCTGTTTTACATAATGCCAAATCTAATATTATAGAATGAGCAATCAAGTAGATATTGTGCTGCATAATTATTGTCGCATAGATCATATGAATCTAGTTTGTCATCCTCACACCTGATATTTTGAAAAATTGAAGAGGATTTACAGTGATCTGACTTGGTTCATGAATTCGATGTACCAATCTTTTGAGGAATATAATAAAAATTCACTAACACACACAAGTTCTATGCTGACATCTTTGTTGTAAACATCTAGTGTGCAGTTATTCAGTTGCCATCACAGACATTGCTGCTATCAGTTTCCGATAAAGCCTGTCGTTTAATTGGAATGCTATTTCCTGGGGTAAGTGGAATCTCACTGATTTTCAAGAGATATTTGTAGATTTCTTTTATTTGAGTCTGCTACTCTATTCGGTTTCACCACCACAATTTCAGGACATGGTCGTGTTCAAACCACAGATATCCAACCAACAGCAACAACACCAGCAGCTTCAACCACAGCAGCAGCAGCAGCATCCACAGCTACAACACCAACAGCAGCTTCAACAGCTTCAACAACAGCCTCTACCGCAGTTGCAGCAGCAGCAACAGATTCCGCAGCTGCAGCAGCAGATTCCGCAGTTGCAGCAGCAGCAACAGATTCCGCAGTTGCAGCAGCAGCAGCAACAGATTCCGCAGTTGCAGCAGCAGCAGCAGCAACAGATTTCCCAGATACAGCAGCAGCAAATTCCCCAGATGCAACCTCAGCAGCAAATGCAGCAGCAGCAGCAAGTTCCCCAGATGCAACAACATGTCCCACAAATGCAACAACAGCCATCACAGCAGCAACAAATGGTTGGGACAGGAATGGGCCAAGCTTATGTTCAAGGTCAGGGTCGATCGCAGATGGTAAGTCAAGGGCAAGTTACATCTCAAGGTCCAACCATGTCTGGAGGAGGGGGCTATTTAAGTTGATTGTTTTTGTATCGATTACTAAGTAGTACATTAAGATGAAAACAGTCCAGTTTTTGTACATTTAGTGGAATTTGGTTCACGGTAATTTATTCCGATTAATGAGGATATTATCCTTATGTGTTAGTGTTTTTCTGATGGATTCAATTTGTTAATATGGAGTATAGCCGAGTGGTAAGGCATCGGTTTTTGGTACCGGCATGCAAAGACCTCAGAAGGCACTTTACAGGTGATAAAGATCTGCTTAGCTCATTCCCCATTTACCCATAAATTCCAAATAATATGTCCTCATTTTCCATAAAATGTAGACCCGTATATATTATTTTGCTTACTAAACCCGTATGGAACCGGTACAAATAATTGTTAATTGATATTGCCATATGTATATATTATTTTCAATATAAAATGCAAGTCGGCATTAATGTGTAAAATACATGTGTTTTTTTCAAAAATCGAAAGCCAGCTAAGGTGTAGAGAGAAAATGGTGTTGATGTTAGTTTTCCTGTAATTTACATGAACATGGAATGGTGTTGAAAGGGATTCATAATCTTTCTTATAAACACATTTGACATGAGTTATATGCTGAAAGTCAGCTAAGAACACTTGGTTTGCAGAATGAAATTTTAAATATGAATTCTTCGTTTTTGCACACAGTTGTAGTTGCATCTTTTCTGAATGCCGAGATGTTTTCTCTACCAAAAAATGTGTCTTGGTTCATTGTTGCTTCAATATATATATGGCTGGAGCGGAATGCTCATCTTCATTATTCTAGTTCTTCCCGTCGTTCTCCATTTCAAATGGCAATCACTATAATAGTAGTCTTGCGAGACAAAGTCTATCTTAGCTCAAAATTTAAGAAGATGGTCTCCAGAGATTTCTCCTTAATTTCGTTATTGAATTGATATTGTAATGATTTCTGCATTCTTCCGAGTTTTACTTGTCGATGCCCTGGTTGCTAAGAATGCTGCTATCAACTGTCCTAGTAGCTCTATATTCCAATGGCAGTCCCTTGATACAGATATATGTGGTAGAACCAAAATCTGGGGCCAAAATGCGCAAGTTTAAAGAACACACTTAACTTTTCAAGATAGTCGGAGCTAAAAAATTTTAAGCTTTAGCCTACCCTGATCCCTCTAGTTGCTTCCTGTTATAATTCTTTTATATGACTGAACATTGAATAAACGTTTACATGGTGCACATAATCCGGTTAAAGACTCGTGCGCTATATGCATTAATTTTGCTTAATATCACACGATTGAAATGATCACATTAGCATGTTGTGACTGTTGCCAACTTGCCAACATTAGTTAGACGTATCTTGTAAGTATTGCAGTTATGCCTCAACAAGTACTTTATGCCTATGTTAATGATCTCCCCATTTCACATGTATCTTTTTGTTTTCGTGCACAGCTATGATACTTGCTTACTGAACCCTTCTGGAACTATGATAAAAACCTCTCACCGCCTTCTATGAAACGAGACGGAACAATTTACCATAAGTGTGCAAGTATATTTAGAGTGTGGGTTGTAGTTGCCCATCATGTGACGTGATAGATAGATATGAATTACCAACCTCAAAATTTTTTGTTTTGCTTAAAATGGTTTGATCACTTCGTGTGGGTTACCAAAGAGCTGCTAAACCCTTAAACTGGAAAAAAAGATTATAGTAACAAGAACTCTTTATAACATCAGAATGTGTTGGTATAAATTTATGATTAGTGTAACGGCACAGATGATGGTTAAATAATCTGCTATTTTTTTAAGAAAAAAAAAGGTAAGGATGTGTACATTGATATTATTCAGACCTATTGATACGGGAGTCTTGTGCACTGGGTACGACTTTTATATATACCGGATCAGGATGTGTCCAAACTTAAGTGTTTAGGACCACAAATGTTAGGAGTAATGTTGTTATCATATGGACAGTAGTAGTAGCAGGCTGGGAGCAATTTCAAGAGCCAAAAAACTGACTTAAATTCTTCTATTTTTTTTTTTTTTAATAATTGGCTTTGCACTTTAAGTACTAGTTTACAAACACCTCTCTCAACTTGCACAATTTACCTATTTCTTCCGAGTATGTCCGCTTCTCCTCCACTTCCAAATGTAATCTCTCATTTGAATTTCTTACTTATTCTACTAAAACTGATTATAATTGTAATATAGTTTTTTTTGCTAACCGTGGCATATATGCAGGAAGTTCCAACATATGATCAAGGGAAAAACGGACCTCCTAGAGAAGCCAAATGGTGGTACTCAACATTTCATACTGTCACAGCCATGGTTGGTGCTGGTGTTCTCAGCTTGCCATATGCCATGGCTCACTTAGGATGGTATATCTACAGCATAACAATTTCTTGTGTTCTTCTTTTCATGTGAAGTACATAGTTTTTCCTCAGAAAATTAGTATAACCAGTGGCACTTAATAAGACTCCTATGATTATGCAAAATATGAAAATAAACTCAAATGCGACATTTCCTATTGTTTTTATAGTATAGATAGTATCCAGGCATCCAGCTTTTCTAATGCTGAATCTTTCTTAGGGGTCCTGGCATCACGTTTATGCTTCTGTCCTGGATCATGACATTATATACAATATGGCAGCTGATACAACTCCATGAATGTGTTCCTGGGGTCCGTTTTGATCGCTATTACAGCCTTGGTCAGTATGCTTTTGGGCCAAGACTTGGAGCATGGATTGTGCTTCCACAACAACTCATTGTACAGGTTGGCTGTGACATTGTGTACATGGTCACTGGTGGCCAGTGTCTCAAAAACTTCTTGGAAAAAGTCTGTACAAACTGTATAAAGCTCAGGCAATCTTACTGGATTTGTATTTTTGGTTCCGTACATTTTGTTCTTTCCCAACTCCCAAATATCAACTCTGTTGCTGCAGTTTCGGTGGCAGCTGCCATCATGTCACTCAGGTGATTATTGACTTGATAGAGCTTTTCTATCAGTCAAGGTCCAGGACTAATATAACATTCTTCAGTAAAACCAGATGCTAGTATCTTTGGCTGCAATTGAAACATGATTCATTAGTCTAGAAAACATTGGCATCTTCAGATTCACTTGATTTACGCATACCTTTAATTAGAGAAGTCTCTGAATGTAACTGCAGCTACTCAACTATAGCTTGGGTGGGCAGCTTATATCAAGGCAGGGATGAGAATGTGAGCTACACATATAAATATACCAGTGGAGCTGACTCAGTTTTCAGAATGTTCAATGCATTAGGTCAGATTGCATTTGCATTTGCGGGTCATGCAGTGACCCTTGAAATCCAGGCAACAATGCCATCAACCCCCGAGAAGCCTTCCAGAATTTTAATGTTTAAAGGTGCAGTTGGGGCCTATATAATAACAGCAATTTGTTATTTGCCAGTTGCCTTTATAGGATACTATGCTTTTGGGAAAGATGTTGCTGATAATGTATTAGAGAATCTTGAAAAACCCTCATGGCTCGTTGCTGCAGCTAATCTAATGGTTGTCATACATGTCATTGGCAGCTATCAGGTACTTACAACTTGTAACTTACTCTGTTTTTCTATGTAGCCTAAATAAATTATCTGGCCAGGTTTTCGCAATGCCAGTGTTTGATTTGGCAGAGAGAACGATGGCTAAAACGTTCAAAGTTCCGACAGGAATCTTAGCTAGACTTGTAGTTCGTTCTGCCTATGTTGGTAAGGCTACTTCTGAAATTCTAATAACTAGAGGCTTGTGTGTGTGTGTGTTGTGTCTAAATATATGACCACCTTAAATATTTTTTTGATTTGCAGCCTTCACTTTGTTTGTGGGTGTAACATTCCCTTTCTTTGGGGATCTTCTTGGTTTCTTTGGTGGATTTGGTTTTGCTCCCAGTTCGTATTTTGTAAGCACAAATGCCCATATTTTGCATTTAGGCCTAGAATTTATCAAAAAGAAGTGAAATAATGGATTAACATAATTGTGCAGCTGCCATGTATACTATGGCTTACAATCAAGAAACCTAAAAAGTTCAGTGTTTCATGGCTCATCAACTGGGTAAGTAGCAAATGTAAAAAATTATGTAAAACGATATTGTGTTGTGGTTAGATGGTGGTGTAACAGCAAAACAAGCTTAAGCAGAAATTATATATGCTAATTTTAGTGTGTATGTTTCCAGGTTTGCATATTTGTGGGTGTGTTCATCGTCGTGGCTTCATCCATCGGAGGGTTTCGGAATATAATAGATGATTCTTCCAGCTACAACTTCTACTCATAATTCATCATGTTCTTGTTGGTACCCTATAATGTGTAGTTGAACATCTAATCAGAGTTAAGATAAAGAATTTGCCATGGCTAGTGCATACATTTGGTTACTCATTTGTAAGCGAGTTTTTACCTGTGCCAAAAAGATTATAACATAACACAGTATAGGAACACACTTGGAAATATATGTATTACATCATCCATGACTGACATTGTCAACAACTTCGTAGCCCTATGATTCTACTGAAAAATAAAATAACTATGAATTAGCTTTGAATAGCCACAGGCTCTTTATATGTCACTGATGTCTAAGATACAATGCCTTTGTCCAAGAAAATGGACGATTCACGATATCAATAATGTCTGTTTTTTTCTTCTTTTTTTGCTTTTTGACCTTGCTTCACCGGTATAGCCTATCAACCAAATTCAAGATGGCATTTGATTCCCCATCCAAGAATGCTGCGCCAATGATAAAGGATGGAGAATACTGTGAAACACCAACAGTATAAATTACTTTTGGCTGCAATTTTGCAAGTGTCATGAAAGCTACTCTTTTCCAGATACAACTCATAGTAATGCAAGTAATTGAAGTTTTTCATGATCAGGTTGTAAATGCTGAAATGAATTTAATACCAGATCTTATGACTCCACTGCTGAAAGGACTGATTGGATTCCAAAAATAATGAAAAGAACTCCACCTGATAGTGCAATCTGCATAATAAAAATTGTAAATTTTATGTTGCCTGTGTTTGGTCAATTTGGGAGAAATAGTAAGTCTACTGAAAGGAATACAGGATGAAACATAAAGAAAATGGGTGATTATTACTAGTCTCTCGGATATCTGTTTAGCCAAACTCTTTCCTCCAACAACGGCAGCAGTGGTACACAAAGCTTGACCTCTGAAACCAGAAATACAATAATATTATTTTCATAATAGCACAAGGAAGATAATTCAAGACCTGCACAGTCGATTGACCAAATGTTCCATGCTGGACTTTTATTGAGATAATGACTGATGATTCAACATCAAAATTTAAACATGCCGAACTTTCCCAGTGACCCACAATATTCTGCTTTTATATATAAGTAAGGTAGACATGCAATGCAAGGGATTCATCATCTGGTATGCGACTTCAGGATAGGATGCAAGTCTTGTGTGTTATATAGAAAATAATATGTTTCATTTTTGGACTATGATCTCAGGCAAATAAGTGAGGAATGGCTGGCAAGCACAGCTTCTCTATCCCCACTTTCCGAATGTATTCAGCTTAAAACTATAATCATATATAAATAATATACTTTAATCATGAATCTCTCTCTTCATTCAATAGAATTCTAATTTTTGCGAAGTTTTCACTGTCTGCCCATTCTTCCGAGCACAAACCAATATATGGCTCAGCAATTGGTTTAGTGCGTTTTCAGGGGAATCGAAAAGTTTTAATTGAAAGAGTAGCCTACTTACAAGATTCCTCCGAGTACAACACCAAACGGATTTTCATCTGCTGCCAAACCTATTGTAGCTAACTGACAAGACAGTGACATACACAAACTTAGATGAATACTGTAATAAAGAATAGATATCTTGGAATGTAGAACTCATTATATATCAGTATAAGATTCTGGTAGGATGTTTAAACCTGGCTCTTGTCACCCCATTCACCAAAAAATGTGATTGAAAATGCCTGTGAAGGGAACAATCTCTGCTTAAATTACTACAATCTGCATGTCAATCAACTTCACTGTAATATTTTCAGGAATAGAACCTTTAACAGGATTGGCGAGAAGAACTGGGTGAGAAATGACCGCCTCTTCTTTTTTGTATCATCATCACCCTAAGAAACAGTATAAGGATACTTTATTACTCTTTTTCAAAAACTAATGAAACCTCTTACACTTTGATGTAAATACAAAGTTAAACACAAAAATATGAAACTGCCTCATCCCAAGTAAAACAGGCCTCCTAAAAGCTTTCAATCAGAGATCAGATCGAGACATACTTACAAGAAACATATTATTCCCAGAGATATAAACTAAGCAAGATTGGAGATCTTGAAATGAAGATTACTGAAGTACTTTTTAAGGCATATAAAAGCATTCACAGAAGAAGAGGAGATAAAGATACATTTGTCTTGCCAAAATATAAGTCAACGTGAAGCATAAATTTGATATGCTTCTTCTATTTCTTCGTATATTAATCTAAATTTATGTAACCACCCTTAATTGGTTCTGTGATTTAGTTAGTTCAGTTAAAAAACTCAAGGGAACTCAAACACTGTACCGTCCATGTCAACAGAAATTCGTCGACTATTATAAGCCCCGTCTTTAGAAGTTATGGAAATACTCAAGGGGACTAAGTATTATGCTTAAGAATAGATGAGCAAAACAACAGCAACGAAAGATTAAAGCCTAGATCAGAAAAGAAAATTTCTGACTTTTGCAAGTTGTAAAACTTTATTTATCTCAATTTAATGATATAGCAATGCATCTAAAACATGGTAAAAGATTTACGAGAAAAAATAAGCACCACCAGAGTTCAAAGAAAAAACTAAGCACCGTCAGAGTTCATGCAAAAAATTACAAACGACTTTACCTTGTTCTTGTCTTTGCCTGTTCCATTGGTTTTCATATTAGCATCCTAATCAACATCATAAAGTAAGATTTTGATAATTCAGGGTAATATGATTAAGTTTTGGATATGGAAAAGAGATTAACCAATTCTGCTTCAATTTCAGCCAAGTCTTCAGCCTCCCTAATTACAAAATATATTCAATCAACGGAGTGAACCACTTTTTTCCATAAAGAACACTATCAATGTGAAAGGCAGTAAAAGGAATGGATTTAGTGTTACCCGTCTTTAAATGCATCCCACAATGACCATAGCCCAAATGCAAAAAATAATAATGTTGTTATGTGATGAGTGAGTTTACGAGGAATCTGCACATATTTACAATCAAATACTTTTACAGATGGTGCTGAAAAAACCAGATTGAAACGAGCAGGTGAAGTATGATAAGTACTCTATGAAATCCCAGATAATGTAAAAGCATCGGAAGTTGTTAACAACCAACTTTGTGAATTACTAAAGAAACTAAGGAAGTTTGTGCTAGTTTATATGGTCAATTAATATCTGAAACAGGCCAAAAGTTTATTAAGATATAAATTTAACATTGATCTAACATATAATAGTCCCTTTGTTCAGTTTTGCTTTATATGTTTCCTGTCTAATAACTTTCCAGTTGGCAGACAACATAAACAAATATAAAAATTTAACAGAGATAATTCATGCAAAATACTTTCGACTGATAGCTAATGAAAAAGAACTAAGCAAGGAGTTCAATTCATCTAATTTAAAGATGAACAACATTGGTGAAACACCACAAGATATCAACTGTAACACTTGATGATCTGATCTGTCAACTCTGGATCTATTGAATATTTTAATAGTCTATCAGTACCATTCCTCCTATTTGGATAATTATGACTACCAGGTGATTAGAATTGCCAATATCTCTGTGACCATTACCGATAACCAACCAAGTAAACCCTGAGCCTGCAGATTTTGCAAAGTGCAAACGCCCATCCACATTAATAACAAAAAATTTAAAAATGTTAGAAAATTAAAAAAATATTTCCCTGCAGTATGGTAAAGTTACTCATCCTTTAAAAAAATACCCATCTTCAACTATATAAATGAGAAACATGTAGAGCCTGAAAATATATGTTGTCGGGTGACAAAAACAATATTTATGATAGATAATCCTACAAAGTGACCAGTGAAGCGAGATACTTCTTCAAAATGCCACTACTGCACACATCATGGGGATTAAACAATCATGTCTCAAACTGCTTTACCTACTCTTTCCTTGAAGCATCTGTGGGGCCTCTATTGATACAATTAAACATACTACATATGCCAAATGAATTTATATTAGGATCCTTAAGAATCCAGACTGCCAGATTAACACATAACTTACCAAGTTTGGAGCAGCCCAGCCTAAAAGAGCTGAAAGAATAGTCATCACCTAAAAATGGGCACACATATTTATAAAAAAACTTGCCTTAAAATACTGTGATTGAGTCTGATAACCATATAAAATAGGCAGCAGATATATATTCACTTACAATTAAAGCAGATAGGCACCCTGCCAAAACCAGTCTCCTGGGATACCGCATCGCCAAGATCTAGAACAAGGAAGATTTGTTAGATAGAGCAGCATGAAACTTGTGTCTTGAAGATGTTCTTAGCACCAAGTCACCAATTTATAATCATCTAAGATACAAATAGCATAATTAGTCCGATGTCATACCAAAAAATGATGTCACAATCCTTTCCTCACTAGTAAAATATGGAGAGCATCAGATTTGACCAAAAAAGTGTCGATAATCCTTATAATTTAAATTCTCTAAACTTAATGAAGCATGGTGTCTGCATATATTATCAACTATTCAACTAGGTAATATTACAGTCAAACAGTATATCATAGAAGAGCTTGAGATTCCTTAAAGAACTTTTATTTTGTATTTTACTATTGGATCTGCTCCACACCAACAGGTTGCTCGGTTGAGTTTCGAAGCAACAACTATCTGCTTATTAATCTATAAATCACTAGAAGGAAGACAGGAATCGACCATTCTTACATTTTATCTATGAAAAGCAAATAAACAACCGTTTTGCTGCAAAGAAGTAAGGAAGATTAAATTCATCTCTTCTTCCTTAGCCACTTCATCAGCAGATTATGGTTAAGCAAATTTTTGGTCATGCACATTTTGCAAAACATATTGCTATTCACCAATATCCTTTTCTTACATGACTTTGGCCCAGCACATATATAAACACACACACAAAGTCGCAAAGAACTTGTCACCAGCCTAGCTCTGGTAAGAGCTGGCCACCCTTTGACAAGTTAAAATATTTAAACTGGAATGTCGCTAACAATCATCAGGACTGTCCTTATAGACTCATAGAGGAGTCTGTCATGGTAGCCTTGACATTTTAAAAGTAGGACAAAGTCATAGATTTGTGAATGCTTTTTAATGCCCGTATGTGAACAAATAAGATTTTATCTGTTAATATGCCATGCTCATTCATCATCGGTGCAAGCCAACTTTTAATACAACCCGTTTTTATCTGTATGCCTTTTTTTTTTCTATTACTTTATGCTATGAGATTGTGAGGTTGTTATGTGTTGTCTCGCCTCATATATAATGCACTTACTAGGCCTATTGTTGGTTTTCTATTTATAATATGCTCTTAGCACTGCTTCTTGCTATATTCAAGTCAGGGGTGTCTGTGGAGTGACGAGGAAATAGCCACTCGACTCTAAGAGCAGGGGTAAGGTCCGCGTACATCTTACCGACGCCAGGCCCTGCTTTACAAACGGGATAAACTGGATATGTTGGTTTGGTTTGGTTTATTATCGTCATCAAATTATAAGCTCTTTGCATATCTTGATTTTGCTAATATAAAATCCTTATAAACTATTCAAGTTTTAACCAAGTATGCATGTTTCTAGTTGTTAATTAACAGTAAGAATAGACTATATTCTATGCAATATTAAGAAATGTTTTTGAAGAAGACAACTTAAAAGAACCAGTTGTAGTTATGCGCAGTTTGTTAAGATATTATACATAAAAAGTATAGACATGAGTCATCATATCAGGGGTAAATATATTGCATTGCATACATAGAAGTTGTAGAGTGATGTAAAAGAAGACATTTAAAAGAAGGATTAATGAAATAAAAATTGGGAAATAGATAGTTTAGGCGGATTAATCGTAAAAATCCAAAACCCCAAACATTTTCCAACTGCGGATGGGAAAAAAAGGTGGATTGCAACCAATATAGGAGAAACTCATATCGATAAATCAGTATAATCAAAATCTACCTTCCACTACTTGCCAAGAAACGACTGGTCTTATTATGAATTATTATGAATTAAGTAAACGAGTAATTAGATCCATAAATATCTCCACACTATATATAAATAAACTATATTAAGATAAACATATAAATTTCCTTTTATATTCACTTTTGGTCCCCATTGTAGGTTTGTAGGTGTGTATCTATTAGCATAATCAAAAGCAAAATAGAACATAGAACTTGCATATATTTTATATATAGGTGTGCTTTATACAAAGCCAAAACCTAACAAACAAATTTTATCCCTAAAAAACTATTACAATCCAAAAATATTCAAAATCAATCCTAAACACTTTGGTCTCCATTGACCAATTACTTAAGTAATTTTAATATTTGAAAACCAAGTAATTTCTAGAACTACTCCTTACTTTGGAATTTTAAATTACATTAAAACAAATATCTCATCATCATGTTCTTGAAAAGTAGCTTTTTTTTTGCCTTGTCATGCTCTTGGAAAATCTTGATCATCTTCTTTTTGTGCTTCCAGATAAATTCTTCTGTGTATTCCTTGTAGATGGTTGTTGTCTCCATTCGTTTTTCATGAATATGATTTCTGTTATGGTTTTTGGTTATAATTCTTGTGTATGACTTTTGGATCATGGCACACTGTGATTTTGGTTGTGATTTTTTGGTCATGGTTATGGTTTTATGTGTATGACTTCTCAGTCATGCCATTTTCTAGTTTTTGCCCACAATTTTTTATCATGGCTTTTGGGTCATCAATGATCATGATATTTCACAAGTCCCTTAAGAAAAAGAGCTTTGATACCATTTTTAGGTTTTTAGGTGTGTGTATTGTAGCTTTATAGGGGTGTATCTATCAGCATAATGAAAACCAAATAGAACATAGAACTTGCATATATATTTATTATGATCATATAAGTGTGCTTTATATAAATCCAAAACCAAAAAAACAAATCTTATCCCTAAAAAGACTATAACTATCCAAAAATATTAAAAACTTAATTAAAACTGATTCTAAAACTATAATCCTAAAAACTTTGGTCTTCATTGGCCCATTATTAAACAATTTTTAAATTTAAAAACCAAAGTAATTTCTAAGATGGTTTACCTATAAGATTACATATATAACAGTGCAAATGAATAAATGTATTGATTTAGATAATATGTGAAGTTTAGCTTAGCTATACAGGAATATATTATATGTTCGTTTAGCTTATTCATAGTGAGCCGAATTGTTTATGGCCATAGTCCATAGGTTCTCATAGTCCCGTTCTCCATATAAGTAATGTTTGGCATAAAGCTTAGACATTATTGAATCAAGTCTCTCCTTATACGGGGCTATGATCCATCATCATTTCTCTCTTGTGTGGTCAGGAAATTGTAGCAAGTATGGTGCTTTAAAAAGGCATCGTATCTCCCACCACGTAAAAATAATTATCCAGGTACGTTGATTGGGACATAGGTAGCTATATTATCAATAACCAAGAGATAAAGCCTAGCTAATGCAATCGAGAAAACAAGCCTCAAGACTTAAACTACTTAACATCTATATCAATAAGACAGTTAGCAAAGTAACATTAAATCCACTAAACCGCTTTATTCATAGTTTCCGATGCATCATAAAACATACAAATAATATGAAGTAACAAACTACATAATTCATGTCTTTGTATACCTACTCATGCTCTATGGAGAACAGGTTTTACGATGACAACACGTGAGAAAAGTAATGAACAACATTCTCCTTTAAAACCTGTTCTCCGTAGAGCTAAACACTTTTCTCACGTGTTGTCACATTTTGATTTAAATCCGCGACTACCAAACCACCAAGTCTTATAAATTAATCACATAAACGCTTCGAAAAAATGTAAATAAAATAAAAAGATCAACTAACCGCAGCTGCGAAAAAGGTCTTATCTCCGATTTCAGAGAGCACAGTCATAGCAAGAGACTTAGTAAAACCCTAATAAAACACAAAAACAGAATCATTATTTAAATTAAAACAATTAAAATTAGTGTGTGTGTGTGTGTGTGTAAGCTTACTTGTAACACAGAGTGATTCATTGTGGCGAGAGATGAGAATGTGTGTAATTGGGAGGGGTGAGTTAGAGAGTCGCGAGATGACTCGGTATAGAGGAAGAGTGAATAGTAAAGAGAAAGCGGTGAGTGTGATATATAAAGAATCGGACTGTAGGCACTAGGCTGTGTTAGTCAACGTTTGCTCAGCCAATCATGATTTAGTGCTCTCAATTTTTAATATTCTCTTATTACCACCATTGAAAATTCCATTTTTTATTAATATATTATTTCCATGATTCTTAACACTTTTCTTAAAATGAATCTTTTCACTATTTTTGTTCTTTTTTTATCTTTCTTAATATCGTGCCCACCTAAAAGGGCAAGACAAGTTTACAGTTTAGCAGTTAAGTTGATAAATATTTATTTTTGTTGATTTTAATTTAAGATAAAAATTAGGAGTAATAATTTTTTTGAAATAAAAGTAATTGCTTATATTAAATAGAATCAATCATCAGTATATCAGAAATAATATCTGGAGCAACATTAAACCACTCTTGAAAATCTGGCATATAATGAGTAACTCTTACTAATGTATGGGCTACAACATTAGCAGACCTATGAACATACTCTACTAACATTATCAAAATGCTTAAAAAAATCAACACAATCTAACACAATTGTGTAAAAAGATCGGCTGTTGAATCCTTCTTTGTTGGAGAAGCAACCAAGCGATTTGAATTTGAAAATGATTTGAATGTATGTACTTGTTTTTATCCGACTGTTCTGAACAATCGACCATAGATGTGATCCCATAATAACCTTCATCCCTGAATCAAACCTATGAAAATCATGCCGATCTATAACCTCAGCCATGAAGAACACCAAAACAAAACCAAAAATTTCACAATGAGAGACTAACAAAACTCTCACAAGGAGAGACTAACAAAACCCAAATAAATTGGGAACTTATTAAAAAAAGACAAGATTTTGAACAAAAAAAACTAAAAAATAAAGGAATTGAGGCTTATCACCGGTGAAAAATCAATGAAAGCCCCCTCAAAAATCTTTACCAGAGGCTAGGGTTTACGAAAGAGAGAGATTTGTTAGATAGAGATAGAGAGAAATCGTAATAATTAGGAGTAATAATTTACGAATGAGTAATTGTGCGTATTCCAAATTTGTTCTCAAAAAATTTTCTCAAATATATTAAAGATAAGGTGACAAAATAAAAAATTTTAAACAGGATTATTGATATAAATAAAGAAAATTCATCTTATTTTAATTATTACTATAACTAATTAAAATCATACAAGTCAGTTGAAAAATATTTTAATAACCGTACCTAGCGTTGTCTTTTACGAATAGCCTTGCTCTTTAAAACCTCTATAGCGAGGCACTGACGATCTCCTATACTAAACTGGGCGGCTGGGCCTATAGATTATTAAGCGTCATTATGATAAAGCCCTTGCGTGCTTTTATAAACATCCACGGAAACTAACAGGAAAACAAATTGGGCTATGGCCCATAAAGTTAATCCATCACCCCGTACCTCTGGAAAGTTCAATACAAGCCAATCATGAACTACTACAAACTTTTGTGTACGCTGCATGTACTTATTTTCAGTCATTTTTAAAATGTGATGAAATAATAAGAAAATAAAATAAGACAAAAAAAATGTAATCGAGTTTCAAGATAATTTTTTCATGATATGTAATACAAATTACAAATCTTATTTATCTCAGCAATATATTATTTAAATAATAAAATTTATGCACATTTTGTCTAAAAGTATAATTTAACTAACTTTATAGTCCGTGCACGGGTATATTATATAACTTATTTTTTATAATTTTGGTATATTTTCGAGGTATTTTTTATAATTTTGGTATATTTTCGAGGTTTTTAAAAATTTAAGTTAGTGATAACTGTTGTAAGGTTAACATCCTTTTTTTTTTGTATTCATAGAAAGTTCGCATACGTGATTATATTATTGTCGACTTACCTGTAAATATTTGATATTACATAATATGTTTTTTGTGTTGTATTAGTTGTAATTTCGCTTAAGACACGTGCATAGTGTGGATGTGATTATATACTCTCAACTTGCCAAATATTTGATACTACATAGTATATTTTTGTGTTGTATTGGTAAAGAATTTCACATAATACACGTGCAAGATTATGTAAATGTGATATGTTATTATCTATTTGTAAGTAAGTATTTGATAATTTATATTATGTCATTAATAATCGTATTATATGTTAAATTTCAAAAAATATTACTCCAAATGATTTTGCAGGTGCACACTATATAATACGATTTGACTCAAAACTGCCTCCACAAGATGCCTACGTACCTTGCTGTTTGCTAAGGATCAAGTCAAAAAACGTAGTTCTTAGATGAGGGGCTAGGCCCCTTTTATAGGTGATGAATCCATGAGTTGGATTAGGTTTGAGAGACTTGATGGGCAAGTCTTCATAGTTGTTTGGACTTTGGAGTCCTTAATCTCTAGGGGATAGACTCTTTATTGATTGTGGTTCCTTACAAATTAACTACTAGGAATCATATTCTTGATAGAATACTTCTCATAAGCTGTTTCAGTCAACTGACAAGTTGACCACGAATTTTGGTTAATAATATAGCTCATTGGGCTTGCACACCTTAATCGGGCTTATGAACTAGGATAATTGGCAGGATTACATATCCAATTGATCCTATAGTGTGGGCAGCATCAACTATATTATATATTTCCTTTCCGTTTACAG
>PHNY01228564.1:0-17032 GCA_003724115.2 Anethum foeniculum
ATATATAATCAATAGACCCATATATAATAAGGACCGTTAGATCTTGACATATAAGAACTATTAGATTTAATTTATTAATTAATTACATACATATATATATATATAATATATTCAAATACCAAAAACTTTATTGTAATAGTAAAAATCAAATATAAATAGGGATTTTAGATGAAATAAAATTCTTAATGTAAAAATTCGAAATTCTCACTAATATACCCAATTTTCTATAATTTTTAACAGTCTCATCATTTTTTCATAGTATTCACATCTACATTAAGTGTTTATAATTGGGTAAGACGAGTAAGTTTATCCAACCCAGGCGTTAACAATTGGTTGGGACAGAGTAATATATAGATATTTTTTCATGTGATATTATAATATATTTTTTAGAATTTATATTTAAATTATCTTGACTAATTTTTATATTAGTTAAAATTTTGAAATATATACATATATACATACATGCATACATATATACATACATAGATGCATATATATGAATGTACTACACACATACATACATGCATACACACATACATACTTACAGATATGTGGACATATATACATATATTAACATACATGCATATATATACATGCACATATACACACACATACACAAATGCATACATACATACATACATACACAAATAGACTTGCACAAATACATACATAAACACACGCATATACATGCATACATACATGCATATACATACATACATACATACATAGTTATATAGTTTCGTTGAAATTATATATCAGCAATTTGATAATACATACTGTACTTGATTATTATATTTTAGAAGTTGACAAATATTTAGATTTTATAACATATGGTACTTTATAACATATAACTAACCAAATTATAATTGATCAACACATTACATTTATGAATATTTATAATATTTAAATTAAATATATTAACTTTTAGAATAAAATCTTAGATACTATGTAACAAACAGCACACTAAAAATAAAAAATGGAGTTTAATGTATTATGTATGTAAAAAATATATATAAATACCAAAAAGTGTATTGTAATAGTAAAAATCAAATATAAAAACGGATTTTAGATCAAATAAAATTCTTAATGTAAAAATTCGAAATTCTCACTAATATACCCAATTTTATATAATTTTTAATAGTCTCATCATTTTCATAGTATTCACATCTCTTTTAAGTGTTCATAATTGGGTAAGACGAGTAAGTTTATCCAACCCAGGTGTTAACAATTGGTTGGGACAGAGTAAGTAACATATAAATATTTTTTTCATTTGATATTATAATATTTTTATAGAATTTATATTTAAATTATCTTGACTAATTTTTATATTAGTTAAAAATTTGAAATATATACATATATACATACATGCATACATATATACATACATAGATGCAAACATATACGAATATACTACACACATACATACATGCATACACACATACATACTTACAGATATGTGGACATATATACATATATTAACATACATGCATATACATACATGCACATATACACACACATACACAAATGCATGCATACACACATACACACACACAAATAGACTTGCACAAATACATACATAAATACACACGCATATACATACATACATGCATACACACATACATACTTACAGATATGTGGACATATATACATATATTAACATACATGCATATATATACATGCACACATACACACACATACACAAATGCATACATACACATACACAAATAGACATGCACACATACATAGATAAACAAACACGCATATACATACATACATACATACATACTTACATACATAGTTATATAGTTGCATTGAAATTATATATCAACAATTTGATAATACATAGTGTACCTGATTATTATATTTTAAAAGTTGACAAATATTTAGATTTTATAACATATGGTACTTTATAACATATAACTAACCAAATTATAATTGATCAACAAATTACATTTATGAATATTTATAATAATTAAATTAAATATATTAACTTTTAGAATAGAATCTTTAGATACTATGTAACAAACAGCACACTAAAAATAAACAATGGAGTTTAATGTATTATGTATGTAGAATATATTTAAATACCAAAAAGTGTATTGTAATAGTAAAAATCAAATATAAAAAGGGATTTTAGATCAAATAAAATTCTTAATGTAAAAATTCGAAATTCTCACTAATATACCCAATTTTATATAATTTTTAATAGTCTCATCGTTTTTTCATAGTATTCACATCTGCATTAAGTGTTCATAATTGGGTAAGACGAGTAAGTTTATCCAACCCAGGTGTTAACAATTGGTTGGGACAGAGTAAATAACATATATATATTTTTTCATTTGATATTATAATATTTTTTTAGAATTTATATTTAAATTATCTTGACTCATTTTTATATTAGTTAAAATTTGAAATATATACATATATACATACATGCATACATATATACATACATAAATGCATACATATACGAATGTACTACACACATACATACATGCATACACACATACATACTTACAGATATGTGGACATATATACATATATAAACATACATGCATATACACACATACACACACATACACAAATGCATGCATACATACATACATACATACATACATACACAAATAGACATGCACACACACATAAACACACACACAGATTCATACATACATACATACATACATAGTTATATAGTTGTGTTGAAATTATATATGAACAATTTGATAATACATATAACTGCAATGTAGAGATATGATAATTTAACAAACCGATAAAAAATATATAATAACAACATATATATTTCAGTTATAATTGTAAGTTCTCCAATAGGAAAAATCTCCAAATAAATTTAACAGTGTAGAATAAGAAATACGCTACATAACTCACTGGTACAGATTAAGAACAACATTTAAGATAAAAAATATTTTTAAAAAATAATATAACTTTATTTTTTTCACATTTATATGTAATCTTCAATAAAAATTCAAATAATTCAATAATAAATTAAAATAAAATAAACCACATTCTTATGATAAAATATCTGGGTGAGCAATTACACATAAAAATTCACCAAAAATTAGTGCAAGGAGGTCATTATCTTGTCTCAAAACTAAAAGTTAGATTGGTGTAGTAAGAAACTCAAAAAAGCAAGATTGATGCCACATGTTACGTACATACAAGTAGTACCATGAAAGGATCCGATTATAGATATACTCCCTCTGTCCCCCTGAATTCTATACATTACTTTTTGGCACGCTTTTTAAGACTTAATTTAAGCATAGTTCCATAACTTTAAAAAAAATAAAAAAATTTCTGAAAAAAAGTTTAGACATTAAACTTCTATTCAGAAAAAAAAATTTAGAAAAAAGTTATAGAACTATCCTTTATAAGAGCCTCGAAATGCGTGCAAACAGTGAACGTATACATCTCAGAGGGACGGAGGGAGTAATAATGAGTCACATACATACATGCCCATTGTCCCATTAAACATTTCTCGAAAGGAAGATGCTAGGTACCCCGAATGGGTTTCCAAAACGGTTCCCAAATGCTTATGTGTAACCTGTATAATTAGTAATTTTTCAATAATAATATGTGACCCGCGTGCATACATATGCGCACACGAATTAAAATACGCCAAATATCATGCCATATCATTCGGGAAAAGTTTTGGGAACCAATTTTGATTACCCAACATTGCTCTTGCCATATCATTCGGGGAAAGTTTTGGGAACCAATTTTGGTTACCCAACATTGATCTTCTCAAAATTCAAACATTTCTATAGGGGAACAAGAATCTATACAACATTGTTTCGAAAATATCTTTTCCTCAAAATCTCTGTGTTATAATAATATAATAAATGTAGGCTAGTCTATACACCTGAGACTCACCTGCATTGTCTGAGAAAACGCCATAAACATCTCTTGGATCGAGAAATAAAGTCTATAATGCAATCAATAAATCTTTCTTTATTTTCTTCCTTTTTCAATGGTGTAGAACAAGAACAACATTAGATAACCCTCTCTCTCTCTCTCTCTCTCTCTCTCTCTCTCTGCATGTTCCAACCCTTATTTTTATCTCTTTCTTGATTTTTTGAGTTCTTGAATCTGTAACTTTTTTACCTCTTTATATGTATACATACATATGTGTATGTATGTATTCTTCCATTTGAGTTGTTTAATTATTAAAAAGGTTCAGCTTTTAATCATAATTTGAAATTTCTTACTTTTGTATGATAAAGATTGTATCTTTGGTCCTTTTAAGCATCTGGGTCATCTTGAAAGACACTAGTTTTGCATCAAATTTTGCTGGTAAAAAGATCTTTGCTTCAGGTGGCATCTCAGGTTCATTTTTTGATATCAAGATCTAGGCTTTCTTTCTGGGTTTTATTTATATAAATGTGTTTTGCCCTATTTGGTGTTGGTGAATGATATTAATAGGGCAAAAGTTGGGATTGTATGTGCTTTTGTTTAAGTTTATTTGGGAATGTTTGTTTTGATATTTGGTTATTTGGAAGCTCTTGTGTGGTCTACATTTTCAAGATCTTATATTTATTGAACTTGGGTTTTGATTTTAAGTGTGGATCTAGGGCATTTTCTTGCAGATCTTGAGTAATTGCAGCATTTTTTAGATAAGATTTAGGGTTTTGGGGCACCCCTTTTAAGGGTTTTGTTGTAGAATCAATGATAATTACTTTGACTTGAGTGCTTATAGCTGTATTGATTTACTGCATTCAAAATGTGGAAGCAACTTCTTAGTAAACTTCCTAAGAAGTCACTGAAATCTGAATCTGTTGATTCTCCGAGAAATGGAGCTGGTTCAGTTAGCCAAAGTAGTGGAAATGCGGGTGCAGGCCGAACAAACTTGGTTAAACGGACTTCATCAGCAGTTTTTCCTGCTGGTTTGATGTCGGAAATTGAGCCCCTTTTGCCATTTAAAGATGTTCCCAGTTCAGAAAAAATGAATCTTTTCATCAGCAAGTTGAGTCTGTGCTGTGTGGTTTTTGATTTCACTGATCCAGCCAAGAATACTAACGAGAAAGATCTCAAACGTGTTACATTGATCGAGCTTCTAGATTTTGTGTCTTCTGGATCTCCAAGATATACTGAGCCAGCAATTCTAGCTATGTGCAAAATGTGTGCTGTTAACTTGTTTCGAGTTTTTCCACCAAATTATCGATCTAATGTGCATAATGGTGAAAATGATGATGATGAACCTACATTTGATCCTGCTTGGACACATTTACAGCTAGTGTATGATATATTGCTCAAATTTGTAACTTCTTCCTCTGTGGAAGCTAAAGTTGCAAAAAAGTATATAAATCATTCGTTTATTTTAAGATTGCTTGATCTATTTAATTCCGAGGATCCTCGAGAGAGAGATTGTTTGAAAGCTATTATGCACAGGATTTATGGGAAATTTATGGTGCATCGGCCTTTTATTCGCAAGAACATTAGCAATATCTTCTATAGGTTTGTTAATGAAACTGATCGGTGCAATGGAATTGCCGAGTTGCTAGAGATTTTCGGAAGTGTGATCACTGGATTTGCATTACCTTTGAAGGAGGAGCACAAGATCTTTCTATGGAGAGCATTGATTCCTCTGCACAAGCCAAAGTCTTTAGGAGCTTACTTTCAGCAGTTGTCATATTGTGTAACACAGTTCATTGAAAAGGAGCCAAAGTTGGCCAGCACAGTCATCAATGGTTTGTTGAAATACTGGCCAATTACCAATAGCCAGAAGGAGGTTATGTTCTTAGGTGAGATTGAAGAGATTCTTGAAACAATCAATATGGCGGAATTCCAGAAGATTATGGATCCATTATTCTGGCGGATCGGATACTGCATCAGCAGTTACCATTTTCAGGTATATTAATACTTTTTAAAATTGGTTAGTCTTCCATTTGTTGCATAATATGTCTGCATTTGATACATGTCTGTTATTTAATCATTTCCAAAATGATATTTGAACATAATAGCTGTGAAAGATGTTCAAAATTTAGTTGGCATGAATTGACGGTGTGCTGTTAGTGCCTCACATAACAAATACTCCAAGAACACGTAATGCCAAATTAGGTAACGTATGCTACTTTACGATCTGACAGATGAATAGGAAAATCGGTAACATATACTCCAAGAACACGTAATGCCAAATTAGGTAACGTATGCTACTTTACAATCTGACAGACGAATAGGAAAATAGTATATCGATAATTAAATGGAGTGTAAAGTATTGCTGTAAATTATTTTTTACTACCTAAATATGGTTGAGCAGCAATTTAAGAAACATTTTCTCACAGATACCACATGTGACTGGGGTCTCTTACACAATAATCTACTTCGTCATTGTTGATTCTCGCGTTGTTTCTTAGATCTACTTTAATAATAATGAGCTTCGGCTACTAAGCATTTTCCTAGTGTTTAGTGGTTGCTCAAGATATAAGTGTCCTGTGGTAGTTGAAGGCATCAATTTTAGTAATTTTATATATACAGATATTTGGTACAATAAAGAGGAAAGTTTGTACTGCACCTATGTTATTCTGGTATAATTTCTTATGTTCTGGAACCCACACCCTATATTATTCTGTTTTTCAATAAATTTCCAAGCAGCTGAAGGGCCTACACACATGTAATATGTCTTTTGCCCTTGGATCTGGTGGTTGGGTTACAGAAGACTGTATTGTGTCTCAAGTCAGATTGTATTATGAGACTGTCGGGGAAAAAAACACAAGATTGTATTATGAGACATATTCATGGCACCAATTGGGCCTAGTGATTTTCTATAGTTTGAACTGTGGTTTTTGAAATTTCCAAAATGAATAATACACTAAAACTCTTAACAAACTAAATATTGAGAACTCTTTAAGGTGTGAAGGGGTGTAAAAAAAGTGAAGATCAAAATACAGTGCCAATCATTTCTTGTACAGGAACAGATCTTGAGTTATAGATTATGCATTACTTTTTACAAACAGATATAGATACACTTTCTTATTACCTGACTTTTTTGGTCTCAGGTGGCGGAGAGGGCACTGTTCCTCTGGAATAATGATCAGATTATGAACCTAATTGCACATAACAGGCATGTGATTCTGCCAATAATATTTCCAGCCCTAGAAAACAATGCACAGAGCCACTGGAACCATTCAGTTCTTAACTTAACTCTCAATGTGAGGAAAATGTTATCAGAGATGGATGACGCCCTGTTTCTAAACTGTCATTCTCAATTCAAGGAGGGGCAATCTAAAATAGTGTTAGAGACAGAAAAGCGAAAAGAAGTATGGAAGCGCATAGAAAATGCAGCTAGTCAGCAACCAATTACTGGAAACACAGCTGTTTTGGTAACTCCGTAACAATGAGGTATGTCTTGAGAGAGACATTTTGATCTGTTGCAGTAGTCCAAATGTATTTGAGTTGGCACTTTCTTCGCGTGATAAACCAAAATGGAGATGGAAAAATGCGGATAGGTGGGTACTTTTTGTCCATTGGTGGAGAAGCTTGGAGACTGCTGTTGTAACCTTTTAATATCGTTTTGTTAAATTATTCAAGTGAAGAGCTATCTGGTTTCCAATGAAGAGTGATTAAAATTGTGTAGTGAGTTTCAGAAACTGACATCCTTCAGTAGTTTGGCTGATTACTTTTTAATTGCATGTGTAATCTCCATAATCTGTAATTCAAATTTCTATTAGAAAGTCCTTTGTAGCCAAATAGTCTGAGTTGAGGGAATTTTCGGAAATGTAAAAATATGTTTTATACTTCAGAAGCATTAGTCTACATCTTAGAATGTGCTACTAGTACAGTACTACTACCCTTAGTAGCTCAATTTAGTCGAGTTTTAGACTCTGTTTGTACGATCCTATATATGTTAGTCAAGAGTTTTTGTGTTTGAGAGCACACACTTTATATATAATTTTGGAGTAAAGAGCGCTGTCGCCTGTCGGACCATTATCAAAAAATCGTGTTATACTGAAGTTTCATTATATTAATAGAAGCAATCACGCTTTGAACTCCATTTTCATTACATTGGGGCCCTGTTTGGCATTTAGTCTTAGATGCGGATTGAATTAGATAGGGGTTGAATTAGCTATTTTGACCTGGTTAGAGCATCTCTAATGGGGTAAAATCCTTAGCTAAAATGTAATATAACATGTCATAAATAAGATATATAAATATTATGTAAAAAGTTCACAACTACAAAACGCTTTGCAAAAAATTTAGCCAACTCTGGCTATATTTGTTGAACTACTAGGGATTTGTAGTGAAATCACATAATATCTATTGTCATATTAAAATAATACATTCAATCTATAACAACTTAAATTATAAAAATATACTATTTTTAAAATATAGCCAACTATTATAGCCAGCTCCGTTAAAGTAAATCACGCTACATGTTCCGCAAATTTTACATAATCAATATTTTATATCATCTTAGCCAACCATTTTAACTAACATTAGAGATGCTCTTAGTAAGGCATTTTAACTAGCCGATTGAATTTAGCTGTTTTAAACAAAACTGTTTGGTAAATAGATGTTTTAATTTTAGCTCTTTTAAATAAAACTGTTTGGTAAATAGATGTTTCAATTAGCTTTTTGTATACATAAGTTGAAAAAACTTTTTCAAGCAACTTTTTAAAAATTAGGTTTTTGGGACCAAACCCCTAACTACCAAACACTAATATTAGAGATTTCATTTAGTCAAATCTCTAATTTGATTTAAAAAAAACTAATTTTTTAATAAAAAACTAACTTCTAAACAGGGACTAAGTCTAAATCGAAAATTGTGCATATAAGCAAAAAAGTACGAAATGTTTTATAATGATATTAAGTTTGTTTTGCATTATTTAAAAGTAAAAGTAGTATTACACGGGTCAAAATGATAATCTATAAATAAAGTTCCAAAAATAAGCAAGAGAGAATGAGATTTAACTAATTTAGAGTTAATATAATGAAATAATAGAATAGAAAATAGATGAGATACTTGAGAGCGACAAATTAATATTATAAATAAAATATAAAGAATTTGATAATATAAAAGAGCACAAGAAAATAAGGGTGATATAAAATAAAAGAGACATTATGAAAAAAAGTAGGAGTACAAAAGAAAAATTAAATAATAATAAATATTAAGTGTGAGGAGAGAAGAAGAGAAGGTAGTTAAATGGCATAGAGACAAGAAGAGAGGGTAGTTAAATGCCAGAAGAAGAGAGGTAAGAAGAAAAAATAGTTAAGTGAAGGGGAAGAGTAAATATAAGGAAACTTTGTTTGGAAAAATTTGGATTTGGATTTTGATTTAGTATAGTCTAAGAAACAATTAAAAATAAAAAGAGAAAAAAATAATTTAATAATATATGGGGATCAAGGAAGAAAATAAGAGTGACTTATAATTTGATAATATTGGGGAAAAAAAAAGAAATATTGTTACCCAATATAAAAAAGGGATATTGGAAAAGAAAGTAGAAGAAAAATAAGGAATAAAATAATAAGATTAGTGAAAGCAAAGAGAAGAAAAAAAGTATAATTAAATGAAATAGAAGAAATGAGAGGAGAGGGAAAAGATAATACGTAAATGAAAGGGAATTATTAAGAAAAGGAAATGGGAGTGGAGGGAGGGATAGGAATTTAATGAAGTGGAAATTTTGGAGGCATTTTAGTATAGGATATAGATATTTGAAAGATTAACCGAAATACCCCGACATGGTCTGGGTTTGAGGCCAAAGTTGGCCACCATGGTTTCAGACCAAGATCACCCACCTTTGCTGTGCATCAGTTCTTAACCATATTGCTGCAACTGGTTCAGCGGTGAAGTTGGAAAGGCAGAATTAGTTCACTGCCAATATGACGTCCTTCCACCCCCAGACCAAACTGAAACTGGCAATGAATACTCATCACATTACCTTGTTGCCCCTCACACACATCGTATTCACGCGTGTGTTGACAGCAAAAAAATAACATAAGAAGAACATATGATTCAGCAAATCAGGGCATAAAGGGGCTTCACCCAATTCTTGCACTGAAATATTGAATATTTTCTAGAATATACCAAAAAAGAATAACAAGGAACTTCTCATTGAGAAGTGCCAATATAAAAAAAAACCCTTAAAAGCCATAAACACAGATAAAAGATCCAGAAATGGCAAGATTTATGTAAGTCTAAAAAAACCATTGTTTCAACTTTGTATACTTTCACTGTATTGTTTTCTCCACTTGTATAAAATGTTTCAAAACTCTGCCAAAAAACAGTATTTCACTGCCTGACTGTTACACTTCTAACATTACATAGAAGGTACTGGCAGAACCACGGCTTCATACATTACAACAAGACTAAAAAAAATTTAAAGAACCAAGGGAGAACAATGAAAGATAACTTATTTCAGAATATAAATAGGCGATCCTTAAGATAGAAGTAGCATCGCATGATTGCGTTTTTTAGCCAAACATCTATCTTTGCACAGACTGGAAAGGTTTAAGTCTAGAATGCTGACTCAACAAGTTCTGGTGAAGACAAATTTGAGACACATTTGAACTGCAAAAAAGAAAAAAAAAAAAAGAGTTACATAAGAAAATTACTCGTCAATGCCTAGCAAACTACTTGATTAAAGTGCATTGGTAGAATCTATTACCTTTGGTTGCATGTACTTTTCACGCACAGCTTTTAGCGAGGAGTTGGTATTGAGGTGCAACTTTTGCAGTCGAAACACTACGGGTTTCAGAGCTGAGACCTTGTAATTAGTGTAATGCTCAAGCGTTGGATTCTGCAGAAAGTTTAATAAGAATTATTGGTTATTGGATATAACTGACAAAAGTAATTACATGAAAATGGAAAAAGAGGCACATATTTAAGAGTACAGACCCATGGTTGGTTTGACTGATCAAGCATCCATCTGGCTAAGAAGACAGCAGATGCAGCAATAAGGGACGGAAGGAAGTCTAGGAAACCATACTCCGGGAGAGTTAGTTCTGCTAAATAGTTAGCTAAGCATTCCAGCTCTATCCGAGGAGCCTGAAGACCAGAAAATTGTCGTATTAAATGATTTCCAATGACGACATTGTTTATAACCTCTATACCTTATAGTTTTCTTTTAGCTAATTACCATACCTCATAGCAACTCTGTGCTGCTTGAATAAATCTCCTGTAACAAGAATCAAGAAGTATTACGTGTTAGGAATTGAAGCCACTTATATTACAAGAATCAAGCAGGATATTCTAATTACCTGAGGAACTTTTTGGTAGTTGGACCAGAGAGGTTAAATTCCACAAATTTCAAAACTTGCTTCTCCATGTGCAGTACCTGCCATATAGGCTTAATCATGAGTCATATAAATCAATATAAACACATCAAATATAGTGATAACGACACTTCCAAATTAACAAACATATCATATAGAATTTGTAGTCTTCTAAAGCAACAGAATATTGCCCTCGAGGCCGAACCAATTGGGAAATGGGGAGTGCAATATCTATTTCTTAATGATCAAAAGTTCAACATTAAGGGCCTGGAAGCTGATAAGATGTTTTAGTCAAACTTAGGATTAATGGGGAAACTCAGAAAGGACTGGCCTGTGGAAGACCTGTTTGGGATTTGTGGAAACTACTGCTTTTGAAAATGGTATTGATATTAAACATTCCAGTAGATATTAAATCATGAATAGAATGCTTAAGTATAATGACCTCAGGAAAGAGTTAAATGAAATTGCAAATGAATACAGACAATTGCTGAAACACGTTTTAAGATAATAAAGAACAAACATTATGCAGCCTCAACGGTAAGTTAGCATTCACCCCAATTTCTGGACACCTCTGTTTCAATCTCCTATGATCCTTGCTAGAAAGTAGTATACCAACCATAACAATAATTCAAATTTAAAGGATAACTGAAAACAAACCTCATTTCTTTTGTAGGTATTGTCTGTAATGAAGCAGAACTCTTCCACAGTAGGTGCACAAATTTCTTCATATTTCCTTCAAGTCAATAAGGAAAACATCAGAAGATCAATTAGCATAAAAATAATACAAACAGCCTGCTATCACCGAAAAGCGTGCAATCACATTATAACAGCCAAAAGAATTTGAATTTTTTTATCAAGTATAGCTAATGGGTAAATTGCTTTCCTATGGAAAATACACTAACAAAGGATGATATCGAGCATATGCAGCAGCAGACTAGCACAACATAGACTATTTGAGGATACACTAGAAAATAAAGGTTCCAGAATTTTGAAAGTAATTCCTTAGCTTCAGCCTATTGAACCTCTCTCCTTTAGGCTAAAAGGTCAGGGTTCAAGCCTCAGTGGAGGCATGAATACGTTAATATTTCAAATTCTGCAATTGATTATTTCCAATAAATAAAGAGATACAGGTAGACTATACAGAATAAATAGATAAATTTTAGAGAGAATTATTTTTGGCTATCCTGACAAGTTCTGACTCTCTTAATTAATCTTTATATAACAACTAAACTAAAAATTTAAGGAAATAAACATCCATAGGACCATAAATAAGTTTACAGGCATTATGTAGAGTCTGCACGCATACAGTTGGCCATGTTAATCATTACTTTATGATTTAGAGTGTATTATGTAAATTCTGTGATATTTGTAATAGATGATGTAGTTATATGAATGAAACTATTTTGGATGACTAAACAGTTTAGTAACTTCTGAATTAACTGTTTACTTAACTACTATTTCATTTGTATTATCTAATTCCTATGCAAGCATTGTTATAATAATGAAGACTTATTTACAGAAAGAGGTGGGTTTCTGATGGTCTTTCACTATCTTAGAGAAAAAAAATAAAGTACAAAGAGCGGTCAGAACTTACGACGCAATCAGCATGCAAGTAACACCAAGCAACTGAAGTTTTTGTTTCTCAATGTATTGTTTAGAAAGAAATCGATCAATGAGATTTACTGTCAAGTAAAGTGTGTCTGGTGCCAGCATATATTCATCAGCAACCTGAAAATAAATAAGGTAAAGATAAAGGTTAATAAAGTACTTTATCAGCCATAGCAGATGGTAGTCAGATATTTTGATTATCGCAGAAATCTGAATCTATCAGCACATCAGTAAGAAAAAGATAGATCATATAAAAATGGACGCAAACTCTTATTTTGACAGACATCTATCTGCTTTAAGGATGTAACAACTAGATGGGCTGAGGCAAGAAATGATATTTGATCCCAGCCCAATCCACATTATATTTGATTAAAAGTACAAAGAATATGCCGGATTCTGAAAAAGGAATAAGGGATCAAGGAAAAAAGATTATACTGAACTATATAACTTCTCATATTCCAGGAGATCAAGCATATGCACTCCCACAAACTACGTGGATAAAGCATCTTATTCACAATGGTTTATATGTCCCCAGTAACATATGATTTCCCCAGACTTTTTAGTAATTATCAATGACCAATCTAACCTCAAATAAGCACAGATCCATATTCCTTTCTAAGCCATTCAGGACAAGCGGTGTCACTTGACCACTTGGTTAATTGGATTAGTCAAAAAACATTGTAAAAGTTTTTAAGATTTACCATGCAAAATCTTTAAAGAACCGTTTAGCTGATGGATCGTTCCCACATAAATTTCAATGTGTGAGCAAACTGATAGACATTTTTAAGCACAAAGGCAAGACAAGAGCTCAGAGCTGGGCGCACAGCAATAAGTTATATCCACCCAATTTAAATAATTTGTTAAACTCTTAAAGTAGATAGGCTGCACAGAAATATAGATTATATCTTATTCCAGCATTTGTCAATAAAGTGTGAGAACTAAGAAGTAACCTCAACAAGCCAATCCATCAAAATTCCGCGCATGACATGGGTAATATCTCGCTGCAATATCTCCATATAAACAGAAGATGGTCTTCCTACAAGCTGAAAAGAGCAAGTTCAAATCAAACTTAAACAGATCAGCACAAAGTAGAACTTCATCTTTTGGAAAAAGTAAGTTAGAAAGACTAGTCTCTACTTTCAAGCGACCAAATTAAAAGGAAAAAAAAGGAAAAATGAAGAGCCTCTGACAAGTGTACTGTTACTCCTGACGAGGGAAAGAATAATGGATGACATATGACTAGCAATTGCAGCAAAATATGATAGAGATCAGGGTTACATCATAAATCTTTAGTAGAAGCAGGAAATACTAAAAATGTTAATCAAGTGGTGTAAGACACAACTAATTGCTTGACACTGTACCCTATTTCGTAAATGAAATCAACTTCGGGCTACTGATATTAAGCTACTAGCTATACAAACCTCTGTAACACGTTGGTATTCGTATATAGTAGGGGCATAGATGCCACACATCTGAGGATCTTTGTGGTTTGAATCAATATCTGCAACATGTAGACCATCTGATAATTCAACTTTTTGGCCAGGCTGGCCCACTTCTGCATAATAGAGCCATAATTTCTTTGAGACCAGGTTGATAATGTTTCATAAAAGTAGTTGGCAGCGTTAGCTTGAAAAGTAGTATATAATGTAAAAAAAAAAGAAGATACTCTTGTGTAGTTCTGTACATGTACCAAAGTGATCGTACTTCCTAGCACTCTAGTACTTCACAAGAACACGTATTTGCAATGTGCAAGAGAGAACCTTTACATATATGGTAGTAACAATATTACTAAAAGTTAATATACTTGGTAAAAAAAGAACTATTAACAATGTGCATGGAGAGCATTTACATAGGCTTAAAGATTCAGTAATTACGCATATCATAATATCCTAATACTCTGCCTAATCATGCTATTTCACTTATCATGCCTTGAAAATAGTTGTATTGACTATTCATTTACAAATTCTGTAAAATGATTCACAAGACCATAGTATGAATGTATCATATATCGAAACCTCTGTTATACAAACTATATGCTTTCTCTAGACATCCATGTCAAACACTTTCTCTATACTAGGACATAATATGGGCGTTAGACACTTCATTTCAGTATACAAACAAAACTTTAGATTTAAGGACTTGACCTCTACAAGTGTATGATTTGAAGTCTATCCAGATATGTCTATCATGGCTATGTGACAATAAAAATAAAGTAACTCAATTCCCATGGTGAATGTATGACTGCCTATTTAATTACAATACAGTCTAAGTTTGTAGACAAATCAAAGATTTGAATATGCATCTCTAAACTGCTAAAGGATTACTAACCACTTTTTCTCGCAGGCCTTCCAGATTGAGCCTGCATACCAGAAGCTTGCTTTGCAGCCATCGGATGAGCTGAACCATGCCCTTGAACTGCTAAATTATTAACCTTTTGCACTTCCTGTGCACTTTCTTTGGTTAAAGTTGCTTCTTTTGCCTGTTGAATGTCAGGAGTTATAACAACTGTTGGCACAGGCTTGATGTCCCTTTCCTCAACACCATTTCCGGCCTGGATGCCAGACTGATATCAGAAAAATCAAAAGTAAATTATCTCAAATATTAAAGAGATGTCATAAGATTATGTTTAATCTCTTGCAATAACAACTATGGGTATCTCAAAAACCACATAAATATATAATGATGTATAATAAAGCGTAAACTTGCAGTATATAGGAACCGAAGGTCTACAAGTATGTTTATATCAAAGGTAATTATTACCTGAACTCTGCCTCCCTCTATATTTGACTTCTTGCGGCATAAATTAGTGACATCTTGAAGAACAGTCCTTTTCTTACCCTGAGGAAAAGCAGTGCAACCAACATTGGCATTTTTTCCTTCTATCACATCTCTTTTTGAATCTGGCTGGGCTCTTTTTGAATCTAGCTGAGCAACTGTCTTCTGATCTTTAGTTATGGGAGGCTGTAAAGGAGGTAATCCTCCTGCAGTTCCCAATGATTTAGCACGTGCTCTAGTAATTCGAACATTAGGCTGTTCAGAATTAGTCGCCATCATATTCTCTTTCTTCATTTCTGTATCTTTACTAGAATAGAAGTGAATCGTAGCTTAAAGAGATGCTTCGCTGCAACCTAAACAAATAAAATGATGTTAGTGAAAATAATAAATCCAAAACAACAAGATTGGAAAGAGGGTTTGTTTAAACAAAAATTCTACATAAGCAACAAAGTCACATCATTTTACTAAAGGTCAACATAATTCAACATAATTGTTTCTAATAGTATTTCTGCATTCTTAATTAAAGGAATCTATATTTGTCTCCACATCTGCGTATTACAGAAACTTGTTTATGCCTGGGACAAATTTCAAGAATGTTCAGAAGCAGAGCTGACAAGTAGAGACAACGATTCCACAATGTTGTTCATACATGCCATATCAGTGTACAAGAGAAAGGAAAAGTGAAAAGATTATGCTAAAAACATATCTAAGAATGCATTCACAAACTCTTTTACTGCATAAATTGCAAGAACAAAACCGATCTTGCATTATCATGAAGCTAATAGCACGCAATTAGATTTATCTAGGAGTCTACAGAACAAGTAAACAATGATAAGTCAGTGAGCGACAAAATAAACCAGGTTTCTTAGACCCACATGTACAAGTAACAACAACAAACACATCAAATAAATCAGAAATCCGTAGCATCGTAGCCTGGTGAACTCCCCTCTTTGTCATGGAAACAAGAGGTGGAGGGTTCAAGCCTCAGTGGAGGCATGGCTATGAGAGGATTTCATATTCCGAAATTGAACTTTACCAAACAAATAAATAAAACAGTCTAATTACACTAAATCATGTTCCAAATAGTCTTCTTGTTTATGTTATCAAATGAAATCATTGAATTGAACTATTTGCGGAACAATTCAGAACATAAGTGTCCAGAAAGACCAATTCCACAATCCAATTCTCATTCTTTAATCATATAACATGTAACAAGTGTCAACATGACATCTCAAGACAACAAATTGAACTTTACCAAACAAATATATAAAATAGTCTAATTACACTAAATCATGTTCCAAATAGTCTTCTTGTTTATGTTATCAAATGAAATCATTGAATTGAACTATTTGCGGAACAATTCAGAACATACATGTCCCGAAAGACCAATTCCACAATCCAATTCTCATTCTTTAATCATATAACA
>PHNY01228607.1:9818-21573 GCA_003724115.2 Anethum foeniculum
GTACATATTAAGTGCATGGTTAAAAACTGAAGTGGTGTGGTAGCATAAGTGGTATTAAAGTGTGCAAAGTAAATTGTTAGTTTCAGGTTCAATTCCTCTCAACAACATATATTTTTTTTTAATATAACAAAGACATGGGCAAACATGTCATTTCACATCACATGAATAAAATGACTCACTAATTTTAAACCCATGTTAGGCTATTATATATATAAAGAGATACCACTACCTTGCCAAAAATGCAGAAGTTAATCGACCTATGAATTTGAAGTAGAGGGAGTTTGTCTCCTTCAAATGAGAATTTAATTATACCCCGGCTCTTGTAACTTTCTAAACATATAAGAATGATAATTATATGTCAAATGATTGTCCCAGAGCAATCTAAGCAGTATATTTCCTCTTTTAGTATGTATTAGTGAGGACTGTTTACGTTTCTGAAGCAGCATTGCTAAAACATGGAATTGCTTGAGTTAGGTTTTTCTTTGACATTTGTTTCCCCAATGTTTGTTGTTAAAGTTGTGGCACTCTGGGTGGTTTGACCATTAGATGTATCAAGCCTCCCATGACAGTGGGAGTTGTATGTGTAACGTGATTGATGAGATTAAAGAATGAAACAGCTGTATTAGCGTTTGACCAAGGAAGTTAATTTCTTGAACCATAAACCATGAAATTAACTTAATCCACTTCACTACCCATGAAAGTATCTGGTATAGTTTATATATTTCTTTAGGTTTTTATTATCTGACGAAAACTGTCTCTTTAGGTTTTAATTACCTGATGAAAACTGTCCACCTTTGATATCGTCATAACTTATATTGGCATATTTCAGGTCTTGGATAAAATGCATGCTAGAGGTAGCGGGCCAAAGGTCATGATGACTCGGCAGCCAACTGAAGGGAGAAGTCGAAATGGAGGTGTGTACTTTAATTTTAGCCATGATCACTTTAGTGACTTATTTGGGACTGATTTTTGGACGTACTGCAGGATTACGTGTGGGAGAAATGGAACGTGATTGTTTGATTGCATATGGTGCTAGTATGTTGATTTATGAGCGCTTGATGATATCCAGTGATCCCTTCGAGGTTCAGGTATGTTGCATTGCGGAATTTGTGGTATATACCGTTACATCATAAATCATGTTCTTCCTAGCAGTAGATGGGGAACACAAGTTATTATCACATCTGTAGTTAGCAGAAACTAACTACTTGAGGTGAACATATGTAGTGATTTATTGTTTCAAGTCAAGAGTGTATTAAAATTGTGATCACATATTTTCAATTAATGATGTGCTTTGTTTTCAAGATCTCTCTCACAAGCACAGAGTACAGTTCTTGGATCCAATGTCACAATTTAGATGCACCTAGTTTAGAATAGATGAGGTCTTTGAGAGCTGAGGCACGAAGCAATAAAGCGAAATTGAGCCCTTATGCACAGGAGGCGAGTAGGCTCTAATAGTTTAATTACACCATTATATGTTGTAAATAATATAAAACTTTATGAAGTAAATCAAATTAAAGGTACTCTGGGCATAGTTGCCAGTCTCTAATGTTTTTAGTCTTAAAATATGATGCATTAATTCTTTCTCCCTGAAATTGAATAATTATTTAATCTTAAACCAAGGGCTACTCCTGTTTGCAGTTGCTTATTTTCTCCCGTTTTAATGCCCATGTTTATTTTGGTAATGGTCAATTGCACACATTGAAGTACTTACATGCCAATGCCTGCAATGAAGCTTGAATGTTAGAAATTTAACAATCATGTATGCCCACAGGTTTGCAGAAAATGTGGTTTGCTAGGATATTACAACTATAAGCTGAAAGCAGCAATTTGCTCTACATGCAAGGATGGGGAAAAAATTTCTACTCTAAAACTTCCATATGCATGCAAGCTTTTATTCCAGGTTAGTGCGGTAATTTATTCATAATTATTCAAGTATTGGTATTGTTAGTATATACACAATAAGTATTGGTATTGTTGATATTCCTTTATCTCATATAATATTTTAAATTAGACACTACAATTTTGTGCACCAAAATAAATATCTCGTGTTTCGGTATCTCAAAATGACCTGGAAATAATTCTTGCAAGATCTTTATCCTCAACCAGTTTTATCTGTTCGCCCACTCACCACACTTCTCTATTCATTAATAAAGGGTGATGCTCCGTATACCATGACCATTCACAAACTATTTGCGAGACTTGTGTTAGGAACTTGGTAGAATGACAAACATAAAATTTAAAAGATGACAATTGAATTGAGTATTCTATAATATTTGGGAGTTCACTTTTTTACTCAATATCCCGTCTTATGGAAAACATAGTTTACATGCTAGTCCACACACTGTGGGCCAGAATCTATTGCTTCAGCTGTCACAGAAAATCATTTTAAATTTGTGTTTTTGAATGTTGGACTCCATGGTTAAGATCTGTTTGATGTATGAATATTTTTTTAAGCCTTTGATAGAGCTTACCTATTTAAAATATTCTTTTTTTCTGCATGTGGGTTAATCTACTGTTAAAATGTAAGTATCTTAACTGCATATTTTTGAACAAATTTGCATAGATAGAGGATGTCAAAAAGTTAAACTTGTATCCACGCATTCAAAAGATATGCCTAGTTTGTTGTCCGTTTTGATCTGTTTAACGTATTATTGGTTATAAATTCTAAATAGTTCCTCTGTATTTTTTCCTACCAGGAACTACAATCTATGAATATTGTTCCTCGCTTACAACTGACAGAGGCTTGATCAATATAACTATTTCGTGCTTTGAAGAGACAAGGTACTGTGTTATGGTATACTTTAGTGAACCTAATTTGCATATGAATACCTTAAAGTTTAGGGGAGAATAAACAATCCTATTTTTTTTTTTTTGCTGAACTGCATATATTTTAGAGAAGGAAAAGAATGAACAAGAGGGTCTAACCCAAGCTCAATGACAGGCCATAGAGGGGACTATTTATAAGAAATCTGTATTGCACAAGAGGGCATATCTCAAATTTATAAGAAATCTGAGATATGCCTACCCCAAATGAAGGCCGATTGGGCACTATCAATGATAGAAGGCAAGACATTTTTAAGCCTAGATGCAAAAATCTTAGATATATATTTGTAAGTAATAGTGCCTTGAGAAATAGGCCTAAAGTCCTTCATATCAATGTTAGTGGAGTTGATACCATGGTAAATGTTACAATCCTGAAGATAGAGCAGCTTTGCAGAAGCTATCACCAACAATATCCTAGGTATATAGGAGAAACTCTACATTCTGTCTAATTGAGTATATCAACTTGTGAAATACAATATGCATAAACCAAAATTGAGGGTTTGGGATATACCGTGTTTCACAAAAGAGTTGTCTTTAATTATTAAAAAAGGATATAAATTGTTGCATAAAAATAACCCACTTTTCATCGGTTAGAGCAGAGAATGAATTGAAGCCTCAAGCTTTATAAAAGCATGTGGATCAGTTGTTGCATAAGTGCACTTGGTGGTTCAATTTGACAATTAAATGTCTGGCCAGTTTTTCCAGACATGGGTGTCTTGGCAATAAAATCTTTATCTTTAATTTCTTATATTTAGATGTTTTAGCTCTCTATTCATTAATTTGTGCAAGCATTTTTCTTGAAACAAGGTAAATAATCCATATGACATGACATAAATATGTTGTTCTAACTGCTATGTTCTGCCGACATGATTATGCAATTATTATTATTATTTTTGCAGAAAAAATTGGAATTATACCTCAAGCCTGCTGTTCAGAATTGTATGTGGTAAGCTGTAAAGATGATGTTGTACTGCAGCCTCTTGTAAGAATTTAAATCTATACTGAGGTGTTGAAGTGACTATTTTAGTTTGTTGACCGGCACCAGAATACAATACTTTAGAAATTAAGGGTATATATTTGTATATTTGCTGTGGGCAATTGAATATAAACAAGTTCACGAAAGATAAAGATGAGCATTGAGTTGAGGTGCTAAGTGACGGGTAGGAGGTTTTTTCTGCAATTGTACCAAAATTTTGCTATAATTACATATTTGCTTTTTGTTTACACTTTTTAGTAACCTGTTCTTTCATTTCATCCAGTAGATGAACATTCGGTTTCAGATATATAGCTAATGACAGAGGTCCCAAAAACTTGTCCCAAAATTTGTCCCAAATGACACATGGCAAGAATTGATTGGTAATAACTTTAATAAAATGATGAGCTCATCGTGCATACATATGCGCCCACGAATTATAATTCGTCACGTGTCATTTGGGACAAATTTTGGGACCTCTAGCATTACTCTATTAGAATATGGTTTAGTGTTTGAAATAATTTTCAGGTAAATTTTAATTTTTTTTGAAGTAACAAGTGAATGAGTCTTGTGATTGTGGGGGAAACTTAGGAAACTTACCAACTTACCTCTGATTGCAACTTGAGAACGTTGTCCACGTGTTATATTTATCGCAAGCAGCATTCAGCTCTGTTTGGGATTTGCTTGCCGAGACAAAGTGTCAGGTGGTAAAGTGTTGATGAAAGAATTTGACCACCGGTAAAAGTAGTCTCAACTTTTTTTTCAAGTATTTGGTAAAATTATTCATGTCTCGTAAAATATATTAGAGGGCGTTTGAAAACGTGTATTTTATTTCAAATGACAGGATTTGAGTTGTCATTTCAAATTCTCATGTTTATGTCCTGGATTTCAAATGAAATGAATTTCAAATGAAATCCAAATCCAAATTCTCAAACAACTTATTTGATCAAATTCATAATTTCAAATAAAATTCAGGTTTCCAAATGGGCCATTACGTAACCCGACTAAATCCATAATTTTAAATTCATAATTTAAAATGAAGTTCAAATCCCAAACAGACCATTTTAGAACCAGATGGTCTTCAGATTTAACTAAATATAAAATGATCCCAGATATAAGACTATAACCTTTCAATGCACCTCTAAATGCTTCAAATGGTGTAGTAAAAGATTATAAATATTAAAAAATACATGAATAAAGAGAATCGTACACCGTGAATTGCACGGACAATAAACTAGTAATAAATAGTAATTACAGTTCAACTTTTATTTTTTCAAAACAAAGTAAATTTATTACGCAACAATTTTATTAAAGGTTTTTCTCACTTCTTGCCGGTTTCAACACCCCGATTTGAGGTGTTAGGAACATTTTGGAACATTTACACTTTTCAATCTTTCCTTCTTTTATCTATATAATAACCTAAAATTAATGAGATATATTATTCATGTGAAATGACAGATTTGACACATTTGACACGGTTGTTAATAAGATTTGAACCTGAATCTTGGCATTTACTTGCACACTTCTAATACTCTGCCACTGTGTCATTTGTGTTAAAATTCATGCACTTGATATGCGTTATCGCATAAGAATCAAATTTGATATTTTTATCATTATAACTTACTGAACAACATTTTTTGATCATATTTTTTTCATATTTATTAATTTAGTTACCTATATATTTATAGATAATTTAAGTTTACTATTAAAATAATAATACTAATCAATACTTAACATGTGAAAATAGTTATTATACAGAAAAGTTAAATGAATTAATATGTAACATGTATGTAATTAGTTATGTAATATTTTTTTAGGTAATCGCTACATTAAAATCTATGATTTTGCATATAAGAAATGATTATTAATATTTAATAATCATGAAAACTTATAGGCCTGTGCAAAAATCTGATCCGAGGCCATTTTAGAGGTTATGAATTTAAATATAAAAAATCTGATCCCGAATTTGATCCAAATAAAAAAAATCGATAAAATATGGATTGGATATGGATTTAGGGTGATCCGATTCGATTCGATTTATATATATACACACACTATAAACTAAAAATATTCTTTTCTAAATTCTAATAATTCTACAGTAATATTTAAATTTCAAAGTAATGTTACTATTATCAAATTTCAGGAAATATTTTTATATAAAGATGGAGTATTCTGACCTAATTGTCTTTGTCTTTTTAGTTCCTTAAAAATTATGTAGCATTTTTGTTGGTCTATTCAGTATCTTTACATGTATATTTTAATTTTATTTCAAAACAAATTTTAAACTATAATTTATGTTTAAACTATTAAAATATAGTTTCTTAATTGCGGAAGTGTCAATATTAAATAATGTTTTGTAGTAAGTTATTTTTATAAAAGAAATTGAAAAAATAAATTGATCAAATATTCGGTCCGAAATCCGGGATCATAACGGATCCAGGTGCGGATCGGCCTATAAAAAATCTGTGACTAACCCGATCTGATAAAAATAAATGGATATGGATTTAGGTCGATCCAATCTTATGAATTTAGGTCGATCCTATACGAACCTGATACATACGAAAAATAATTATTGATATATAATGATCATGTATGGACTTAAAAGAAAAAAAAAAGTTTGTAATACATATTTTTTTAATATTGATACAATATTTTTGTTAAGTACTCTTTACATTAAAATCACCAATAAAAGACATATGGACATTATATTGGTTAAATAACTAAATGAAATATAAGATTATAAAATTAATTATTAAAAATTTCTTATTGGTTTGAATATAATACTAGATTGTATATAATTAATGATTAGTTAATCGAAATAAATATAATGATTATATATTCTTACATACAGATCACGATAATAATATACTTTTGAATGAATTTGTTTTTAGAAAAGATAACTTTACAGTTAAATGCCTAAGTGTTAAAGTGATTGATTAATATTTTTGAATTAAATCACCTATTTAAAATCTTATTTAATCAAAATTCATTTATACTTCAATATTTTTTTCAAAGTTTTGAAGTTTAACAAATTGTGCAATTTGATATGACTTATCTGATCATTTAAGAAACTAAATTAATATAGTGTTTATCGAAAATGAACACATAGTTTTTACCGTAGTAATATGGTTGGACAAAACAACTCATCCAAACATAATAAAATTTAGAAAGTTTGATTGACTAACACAAATTACAATACTACCTGATCACTATGAAAATATGAGGCAATTTTAATTAATAAATTATATTAATTATTAGAATACTCTTTTTGTTACACAACGTAAATTTTTTCATCTCATAACAAATTTAAATATTAGTATATCGACTAAGTAGACAAGACAAGATATTAATAACTTTGAAAAAAAATTATACTAACAAAATAATGTTAATATGTATATCAAAATGAACATTTTTTGCAATAAAGATAACTTCCTATAACAAACAATTAAGAAGTCAATGAAACAACTGATAGTCAAGTACAAAATAAAAGATTTTGCAAGCATAATCAACAAGTTCTCACAGTTGTTACCTTTTTATATTTTGTAATAGATGTTCACAAATGTGCATACAACTTACAAAATTATGACAGATATTTAAACGTTTCAAAATTTCACATCACTTGAGTATAAAACACATATAAGCCAATTCATTTTATATATTAACCTTTTAATTTATTTCATGTGAACATACTAACCAATTAATTGTAGGTATTAATCTATAGTCTTCGGTATAAAAACACATACCGACTATATTAGTTGTACTCATTCAATTAAATCACATACAAGAAAACATTTTATTCATTTAATGAGTTAACCTAGTAACACTACACAGATTAGCAAAACTTTACATACAAATTGTACGCCTCGAAAGTTATCTGTTTTTATTAAAAATATTTTATATATTACATATATTTTTTTAAAACACATAATTTTATCGACAAATAGTTAGCCGAAAATGATATAATTACGTATCATATAGAATAATTCTAGAAAATGTCCGTGTCTCGCACGAATTATTGCTAGTTTAATTAGAACTCCAACACCTTCCTAACCCCTCAAAACCCAGCCCTCTATTTTAATTCTTTCCCAAAACGAGGGTTTGACATTTGAACCTCTTTTGTCCCAACCCCGTCCAAATTCTTAATCGAACCAAAGAAAATCAGAACTTTGAACACAATATTTAACTTTTTAAAACATATTTTGATAAAATATTTTTAAAATACATATAGAAATATTAAAAGTCATCTGCAAAACAACATACTAAACTAGTTTGAATATTTTGTATTCAATCAATCAATCATCAATATATTTATATAAATGAGAAGACGAGTGCGTTTATGTGTTGTAAATCGCCTTATTCTAACTTTTTACTTTTATTAATTTTTTAAATTAATAAATATCAAAAAATACAAAACTATATACTCTCCTAAATATATTAGAGCTTTTTTGAAAAATACGATTTTTAAATATTTTTTTGTTTGTAAAAATACGTTTTTTTTAAATTTTTATTTGCAAAAATACAATTTTTCAATTTTTTTGCAAAAATACGGTTTGCTATCCCAGCAACCTCGAATGCAACCACATGCAACCTTGAATGCAACCAAACCGTATTTTTGTAAAAATTTTCAAAATGTAAAGGAAGTTGTATATGTGGTTGCTTTTGGTTGCAAACCGTATTTTTGCAAAAATTTTCAGAAGATAGTAAAATCGCAAAAAAACTCTAAAAAGATAGTATTTTTAGTAATTTCTCAATATATTATTATCTTTTCGTAATATTCTCCTAAAATTTCTACAACTTCTTTTATTAAAATAAATCATCAATCAATTAATATACTCATATTCTTGTAAATTTTGTACACTTTCTTCTTAAATTAACTTACCATCATAATAGTTTTAACATATTATTCTAAACTTTCTCCGCTTTCTTTTTTAAATCAACTTATTATCGTAATATTCTTCAAAAACTTCTCTATATTATATTCTTCTAATACTCTTCTTATATTTTATAGATAATAATAAAATGAATCGTAATATTTCTCTTATATTTTTTAGCTAATAAAATGAATCGTAATATTTTTTTTTTATATTTTTTAACTAATGAAATGAAATAAAATAATTATAAAAAGACAAATATCTAACGATATGTGATATACTTAACTTTTTATTATTGCGATAATTAATATTTTTATCTAAACGTATGTTATTGCTTAATTACAAGCAACGAATTTGGGCTCAAAAAATGTTATTCTGGAGTGAATTCCTCTGAATTCCTCATCTCCGATTACTCAATTTCTTCCTCTTGAGGTCCGTCATTCAGAATTTGTATACGATTATTATATGTATTCGAATTGTGTATATATGTGCGTATTAATATATTGTGTTTTTAGAGTAAAAGAAGATAGTTAGAAACTCATGGTTGGATAATTAACACTGAGAAATTGTAGTATCTTTTTAGAAGAAAGGACTCATATTTCGTAGTTTGCTTCAACAATAAAATGAAAAGACTTTATGGTTTGTTACTAGGAGAAACAGGATTTGTTTGGTAAATCTCTTGTCAAGTTACTGATAAACTAACACTGATTCTGCAATAAATTTGTAACATCCAGGGAGGGACCTTGACCTTCATTTTGTATTTCTGGTATTACTTGTCTTTTTATTCCTGCTACTCCTTGATATTAAATGTAATTTTGGGGCTATAAGATGTGTTTGGCAATGCTGGATAACATGGTTTCTTAAACCTCTCTTGGACCTTCTACATACTTCTTCCTGTAATTTTGCTATTCCAAAACCAGCCTAAAATGTATTGGGCTTGAACATAGTAACCATAATTTTCAATTCCTCCTTTAGGTCTTTAATGAAGGTAGCAGTACCGCTTCTAATATGGATATCTGTTTGTTTTGTTCTTTTCGCATGCTGAATTTTGTTCTAAAGGAGTGAGGTCTCCTCCTTTAGTAAGGAAACAGATTCGGACAGTGCTGCATGGTAAATACCCTCAGCCATGGTGCACGAAAGCTGGCTCTGTTGCCACTTGTTAAGGTCGCAAGAATTTTGTAACATACAGGCACTTCGAGGGGCCTAAACCTCCATTTGTAACACAAAGTATTTCTGGAAATTGTTGTCTTTTTATAATTCCTGCTAGTCCTTGATATAGAAATAAACAGATTCCAAGCTAAGTTCCTGTAACTGACTCACACCATGACATGACACTAACCTATTAACTGATGCCACTTAGCATAACAACTGAAAATGACTCAACATAATGAAACAATGCAACTAAATTAATAGACTCCAAGTTCATATATTTTGGGAGTTCATAGCTTAACAGAATCTTGTCTATCAAATGTTAGAACTGCCTCTGTGAGTGATTGCAACTATTGCTTGGTAGTGTTACATTAGAGGCCATTGATCTTTTTTTTTCCCAAGTGTGTAAATATTTATGGCAATGACATCTGAGGAATGGTTTTAACAAAGGCTATGAATGGACATCTGTAAAATAATCTGCTATAGGGCCTAGGCTTATAAAATAAATTATTACAGAGGTTATAAAATACTTGTACATATAGTAATACCAAACGCATTCACATGTCTTGAATTGGAATGACTTGCATCTGGTACAATCAAGTATAACTAGAAATGTTTTACTTTTCTATATTTTTCTAATTTCTTTTCAAAATTTCGATTATACATAATTCTATCTTCAATTACATTATATATCTTAATATACATGTATAAAAAATATAAAAATATGCCCTCCTGAATCGAGAGCCCTGTGCTATCCCACACTTCGCACATGCACCCTTCTCTCTTCGATGAATCCGCACATTACACGTTGCACTTATGCTCCAAGATGCCTTTGCGCTTCAGTGCGAATGTCGCGTTTATTAACACTGGTATTATATTAAGTTTACTATGATTCGTTAAAGTAAATTTTTTTAGCATAAACATGAATATTGGGAAGTAATGTCTAATACTGAATTTATGATTGTGATGCAGGTTACAACCTTTCACGACAAGATGACAGCACCTGGTATGTCTACATATTTATGGTTTTGTTTTTACATAAAACGCCATGGATTTCATTTTATTTGTGAAGTTAGGGAGATTAATTAGTTGTCATCCAACAAATTTTGAACACAACTCCGTGTAATTTATGTTACCTTGATGGATTTAACTAACTAGTTTGTTAATAATGAGCATAAATTTAACAATTATTATTTTCAACGCATTGCAGCTTTGGAGGACGATTCTGGAATTAGATTTAACAAGTGGAAAACTAAGCAAAGAGATGTTGAGAAAGAGAGGTCAAAACTCGAAACCAAGGAAAGGGAGATCGTCAAGCTCTATGACAACATTTTGCTGATGGTTCACGTGCATGCAGGTTTCTTCATTTTTATTACAAGTTGTCTAGTTCATCTGTTCAAAGAGCCAATTGCGACATCCTGGATGTATGGAATCATGTTGACTGTCATATTAGTATTTATTATCGAGGTAATACGTCCAATAGTTTCTGCTCGAAAGAAAATGTGGGGATTGAAATCAAATGTTGAGGAGTTGATTGGAAAGAGAAAAGAGATTTATGAGTCGTGCATAAGTTTGTTGGATAGTTATGTTGGCATCTACTTATTTGCATCACAAACTAAAGATCATGAAGACTCATTCCTAAAGGAACTAAGAGAGCATGAGATGGACATATTGGAAGAGTTCAAAAGCGAAGATTGTGTTCTTATGACTCGTAAAGAAATTCTATACAAACACTACGCCATAAGTGGGCTATTGTAATGCCAAAATGCTGTTACAATAGGCCCGAAAAATGTTACATTAGGTCTATTGTAACATCAAGGGGCGTTACGTTTACGAGCATTACAATAGATACCCTAATGTAACACTTTTTTTATCTCTTGTAACAGAGGCAAAAGTATTACAATAGGCACCTAATGTAACACAGTGAAGGCCAATTGTA
>PHNY01228667.1:958-11641 GCA_003724115.2 Anethum foeniculum
AGGTGTATAAAATAAATTTTAAATATTTTAAAGTTAAAAAAATATAAATCTTTTATGTGATAACCCTCTAAACTGATAAATTTTAGCGTGCCAAAATATCACTTTAGAGGGGTTCTCCTGTAACATGTACTAAGTGAAAATGAGTTTACACCTCGTATAAGTCCCTTCATATACCATCCAAACACCCACATAACCAACTAGCATCATAGTCATCAGGTGTCACTGTCAATCACCAATTACTAAGGGAGTAAACTGCATGTTTGTGTGGTTCAAATATGATCATCAAATAATTTAATAAGAAATTTCACAAAAAAATTCCTTAAGGATTGATTACAAATATAGGATTATGATAAACTTAGTTGGTCACTAAATTAAACAAGACGGTTGGGTCACAGTTATATGTATGTATCATCCAGACTAATAATAGAAACATCCTTAAAATCTATAGAAAAGACCTATAAACCTATAGGTTCATAATAATAGAACTCTCCAAACTTACATTTAGTACTTGTTCAACGCTCACCAGCCTAGAAAATGAAAGGTTTAAATCAAGGTAGTTTTCTTCTTAGCAGAACTAATGTCATAGAATTATGAGCGGTGATTTTGAAGCCTTGAAGCTCCTCCATGCCCACTTAAAACTAAGGACTCATCAATTATGCAGATCTCCCTAAGACCAAGTTAAATTTAAATATGTGTACCTAAAGAAGAGAACTCCTAAACCAAGTTAAAAATATGAATCATGTGCATGCTCCTTTTCTTACGATTGGCATATATGGTTTAAAGGTGGTAGCATTGTTTGGTAGAAGAATGTTATTTTGATTTCTTTTTATGGAGGTGCTAAAAATTTTAGCCCCAATTACTTTATGGTATTCTCCACAGATATTCATATTTGAGTCACTTAACATTATTTTAAATTTTATCTTTAAAGACTTGTGTTATCGTAATTATGACATTGTGCATTTAAACTTGATTATTTATTATCATGATACACATTTTTTATTTTGGTGTCCAAAATTTTTTCTTAACTTTTTTTATAAATCAATATATTTTGAAAAAGTTATAAGAATAAAATAAAATAAATAAATATTTTTTTATATATTTCTTATTTATAATTAATAATAAATTATAAATTATAAATTAGAATCTTCTGTGCAAGACAGTTACTTTATGATATTCTCTTAACTACCTTGTAAAATAGACAAAACATTCTAAGCATAAGTTATCAACAACAAATTTTTAGGACATTTATTAACTAAAAGAATGAAAATTTGTTATCACTGTTTCAAATATAAAGAATGGAATAACTGATTATGAATGGTAGAAAGTAGAGTTTAACGCTTAATAAATTTAGCCACCCTCAGAAAATTTCATTTATAATTGTATATAAATTATTTGAAATACAATATTTAATTAACTATGAGGAATCTGAAAGTTCCCACCACAATTTCTCAAATATGGATCAACCAGGCAACTTATGTACCCATGTGTAACTTTGTCTAAAAAGATTAAAATCTCAAAGAGATAGTAAGAGCCACCACTTTACCCCCTGTAGGAGATACAAATTTGTCACAGCAGGCAGCCGTCTACTGATAGCACCAATTATGTCCGATTTTGTGTAATTAGTATTAAAAGCGACCCCCCCAGCTTTCAGTATAGATAATAGAGCTATATTTTGATGGGCTTTAATCCCATCAAGAAAGTATTTCTCACCTCCATTTTCACCCCAGTTTCCTGTCACACCATGTGCCAGTCATTCGTGCTACCAAAAAGCAACATCTACTTGCTTTGAGGTGATGTTTGCCCACCATGTAGTCATCTTCGTTTCTATTGTTTTGAACTGCGTACATACCCACATGCATGTTAATTAACATAAACCTATATGTTGTAAAATACTTAATAACTATATTTACATAATTACCACATCATTCGGAACAGGTTTCGGTTTGTTCCTTGCTGCTGGTACAAGAGTTTTTCCATTTGCTTTAGTAGGCCATAAACCATGCATGGAAAAATTGTTACTGTTATAGCTTGGCAACGGTTTCTTAGAGTTTAAACTGCCACTTAGGCCACAAGTGGTCGAGGTCCATGTTTGTACAAACTGAATGTGATGGAAGTTATCATTTCCTTGAGCTGCAAGGGCTGCAGGCCTTTCTCCTACTATCATCACTTCAATACTACGTGGTTCAGCCGGAGGAAGAGCTGCATGGAAATTTAAAAAAGCATGTCAATTCAAAAATAATGTTTTAACGTCTGAATGCATGTGAAATACATAATACAATATCACCGGATATAAGGAGCACATGAACTTCTATGAGTAGTAACGTCCATCTTAGAATGCGTAGTTTCTTTTCATTAGTTTGATCAATAGTTAGGCAATAGATAGTCTGTGCAAAATTACTAAACACTTGCACCTTTTATAGGGCCCTAGATTTTTCAAGTCAGACTTGTTAACAACAAATTGAAGCAAACAAAACTTTCTTCAGAAGAAACTTGTGAAATTTTAAACATTACGTGATAGTAATTGATTGCTTTTGCTTGTGCTAGCTAGCTGTTAATTCTATTTCTAACTATAACTCCTTTTAATTAGTTAGGGAAATTAGAAACTCTTCAGCAAATTAGCATACTTAAACCTATAACTAAACTAGTACATATACTATTTTTCGCCATAAATCCTTAAACAAGATTTCTAGACTCTAGTTATGGTTTATGCTTGTACGCAATTAAATAGTTACGAAATTTGAAAATTATTGAGAATTTTGAATTGGTTAAGAGAATTAATCTTTACTAGAATTTATAATTGAAGTAAACATACCATTTAAGAAAGGAATGTATGTCCAACAAGAATTCTTAAACATGATTTATCATAAGTCAGGTCAAGTAAATCGGTTGAAGGCTTTTTTGTTAAACCTATATTTTTATCTTTTTTATTATTCCCAATAAATCTATTTTAATCTCTTGACTTTAATTTTACTACGTAAAGTAATATAATTATTAAGGAATTAAAGTCATAATTATCCGAAATATATTTACATATACAATTTCAACTTATATTTTTTAAATATATATAAATTCGTTTACAATGCTTTAATAATTTTTTATCATGGTTCAAAAAAATAGATCATGATTATATGATTTTGTAATACAGTCTTCTTTATCATAAATAGGGTATAATTTGTAGTTTGGTTAACAACTCATTTTGGTTTTTTGTTATCTTTTCAATCATAGCCGTCAGATCTTCTTAATCAAATAATAATAACCGTTAGATCTAGATACTAAAAGAATACACTTTTCAAGTTCTCAGGTTCGAACCCCGCCAACAACAAACATTAATATCATTAAACAATCTATATATTAAAATAATACACTTTTCAAGTTCTCAGGTTCAAACCGGTCAACAACAAACATTTATATCAATATTATTTATAAATATACATATAAGTTTTCATATTCAAATCCCACCAACAATAAACATTTATATTATTATTTATATAAGTATAAATAAAGTTAATGGTTCAGATTTCATCAATCATATATATTGTATGCTATTTAATCTTAACTGTAAATCATACACATTTAAATTAAGATTATAATTATTAAGATTACAATTTTATGATTATTAATTTTAGTCTTTATTTATTTATTTATATTAGAATTTCATATATTATATATAATATAAATGAAATTATATAAATACTAACGAGAACCCGTGCATGGCACGGGACGTAAGCTAGTATTTATAATATTTGACACAAAGTAGGCAAATAATTTACAACTTTTTACTTAAAAAAAGTATATATATATATATACATATAGGAGTTTATATATATATATATATATATATACATATATATAGTTACGAATTTTTAAAATTATTGAGAATTTTTGAATTGGTTAAGAGAATTAATCTTTACTAGAATTTATAATTGAAGTAAACATACCATTTAAGAAAAGAATGTATGTCCAACAAGAATTCTTAAACATGATTTATTATAAGTCAGGACAAATAAATCGGTTGAAGGCTTTTTGGTTAAACCTACATTTTTATCTTTTTTATTATTCCCACTAAATCTATTTTAATCTCTTGACTTTAATTTTAGTACGTAAAGTAATATAATTATTAAGGAATTACAGTTATAATTATCCGAAATATATTTACATATACAATTTCAACTTATATTTTTTAAATATATATAAATTCGTTTACAATGCTTTAATAATTTTTTATCATGGTTCAAAAAAATATATCATGATTATATGATTTTGTAATACAGTCTTCTTTCTCATAAATTCTTTCCGGTCATCTCTCCAGAATGACTTTATACATAACCATAATAATTGAATCATGCCAATTGCCTCTTCCTTTATTTGATCTTGAATACACAGAGGTAATTATTAAAATTGTTGAAACAGTTCTACAAAAAATATAATTATTGAAACAAGTTCTACAAAAATATAATTGTCATGCGTGATGTTCGTAGGATATTGTGTACATACTCTATAACATAACTATGTCATCCAAAACTAAAATAATATTTTGTAAATGAAACATTAAAGTATGTAATGCATAATATTATGTTCTGCAAAAGTAAATAGTGTCCTACAAGTATAAGTAGTGCAGAACTATGTGAAAAAAATGGGCAGAATTGTTTTAAAATGTGATCTTCACTTTTGAAATAGGAAGTTGCAAGGAAAGGTTATCAAAAAATTTTAAAGAGAATGAGCAAGGGTTGTCAAGGATGATAGTTGTTTGTACCCAGATCAAAGATTAAAATATGTCTAGGTTGATGTCTTGAATGATATATGAGGAGAACACGAGAAACTGGATGACTGAGAATTAGTTATGTATTTAAATTTACAAAATGAAATGATGTTGACCATGCATTTTGTTTCAATACAAGGACTGATGTGTGGTCTCCGAGTCTGTTGAACTTTTTCCTATATATATATATAATGCTGCTTAAAAAAAATTACTCTATTGAGGTTTTAGAAGTACCAATATATATTACTTACTAAACTAATCCATGCTTTAGGGTCGAGAAATGCCTATTAAACCGTTACCTACGACAAATCTTAAACAAATCGAGATATGTGAAGTAGATTGATAAGAAAAAATGAACAAACTCTATCAAAACATTTGAAAAAATAAAAAATAAAACACGGGCTGTCATGCATTGCGTTAAACATTAAAACGAGGACATTGAACATTACAATAATGAACTGGTTTTCAGGAAAAGAAATGATGGATAGATTTTTGTTTTACATATTTTTGTTTATTCTCATTATTATTTAAGAATTCAATATTATAAAAATTAGGAAATAACAAAAATCTCTAAAAATACAAAAATATTACAAAAATTACATGTATTAAATGAATAACCCATTTGAAATCTTAAAAGCTGTCAAGGTCCTTAGGGTCAGGGCATCTGTTCCAATTGTCATTGTTTTTTAATTTCAAAGGCCTGTTCATAGCAAGTCACTTTACACAGGTCGGTCTTAAAAACATTTATTTCATTAACTTATATTTTTTTTCCAATGTGAAACTGCTTGTATATTTACATTCTTCTCTTCGATTTTACATCAATATTGCTACAATGATCACTATTAATTGTATTTTAAAATTAAGAAAAAAAATATGGCATGTAAAGATTGTTGCGGCAAAATCTGATATGTTGGCCTAGTTCTTGTTGTACGAGGTTGATAGTATTGTGTGTTTTTATAAGGTATAACCTCGTTGGTCTAACAAATGTGAGATTACTCTTGAGAGCACAGGCCAGTGCGAAGTTACCTATGAGTTAATTTTTATTGTCAATTTTTCTTATGATTGTTGCGATTTAATAAGGTGCAATATATTTGTTGGTTAACTTGGTAGGTGAATTTGGGTCTGGTTCCAACTTTTAGTTGTGTGTATGAATTATATATATGAGGTGGAACAGAACAATGTACCATTTCCATTATGGTAAAATGTGTGCTAATATGGATGTCAAAGTTTGAAGGATAATGAACCAGCATTTTAAAAAAGAAAGTTTTGTAGCTTCCAAAAGCGAGGAAAGCTATTGATTTAGTTTGATGGATGGCCTTTCTTCTTGTGATTTCACATAATTTATAACTTTGTCAATGTAGATGTTACCAAAATGAAAAGGGTTTATTACTACGGTTCGTCTTGAACTCATGACATATAACAGAACGTAATTGATCATTCGAAAGTAATTCATAGAAAAGGAAAAATGTATGCAATCTTTTATGAGAGGACAACTAATTCTGAATAATACGTTACATTTCTTTTCTTTATAGGTGTCAATATGTTAACTAGACTGTACTAGAAGTCTTGAAGTGTCCAATATGAATATATGTGCAAGTGTTGAAATCGACAATATCATGAAATATTGCAGGTTTCTGGCCTGAAATGAAAGGTGAGAACACGCGTACTCGAGTTAAAAAAAAAGAATGTCTCTATTTGACATTTGGGCAAATGTCTATGCGGGGAATCATGTAACCGAAATATTAGAGTACATAGCAACCTTTTGGTTTATGTAATAAAATTATTTGTGAATTTGTTAATGTGAATCATAATATTAAAAGCTATGGTACATGGGTGGGTCTACACAAGAAAAGCAACAGAAACATGGAATATAGTTTAGATAACCGAATTACTTAAGTACAACAAGGCTGAGGGAAAATTTCACAATACCGTGTCTATCAAATTTACAAGTAGTCAACGGAATACTGTAAAGTAACATTCTTCTTAGTACATCCACCTATAAATGAAGTATGTTGACTAGTAGGAAAAGGAGCATGCACATGATTCATAGTTTAGTTTAAACTTGGTTTACTTCAAGGGTCTATTCTGTAAATACACAAACTTAATACTCCTTACAGGTTTTAGCAAGTGAAACTTTTTTATCCATTTTTTCTGATTGCATATTCACAAATTTGGTTCTTTCTTGAACCTTAGCTCCTTGATGAGTTGACACTTCAAGTTCGAAAGGAAATAGTTTTTATTGGTAGAAACATTTAAGTTTCTTTTGCTTTTTTTTTTTGTGCTCTTCTGAAGTATGATGTGATCCAATGATGTTGCAAGGAGACCTAAACAATAAGAAAAGCCATGCTTTGCTGTAATATTCTTTTTGTCCTTATCCATTTTACGTTTTGCTACTGTCCAGATTTCAAGGGTTGGAGTAGGTAAGGTTGTTGGAATACAAGGATTTCTTTTTAAATTATAATTTTTTTCAAAATTTATATGGGAGTTTGAATCAGTCTTCCTAAATTGTGTCATGCACTTTAAACAACTTATGATGAGTAGCTAATGTCTGATATGTATATTTGGATAGATTTAAAAGATTAATGATTCTTGTCTTAAAACTTACTTAGGAACTATGTTGCTATTATCAGTTTGTTTTCCCCATAAAATGTGTAAGATAACTTTTGCTCCCTTGATAGTCTCGGAAAGCCTATAAGCAATTTGTATTTTTGTTTTGGTGTACAATATTAAATTAAAAATGATTCTAGTTATATTATATTTTTTGTTATGATTCGATTATGTTTGAATTACAAAGATTTGGTGGGCGTGTGAATCACTTTTGAGCAAAAATATTCTTGTTGTAATTGTTGTACTTTTGATACCCAATTTACAACAAACTACTTCAGTCCTCTAATATACATTATTATTTATTATTTTATATTGCCAAATTACATGTTAAGTGTTATGAACCCTTAAACCATAACTAAGCAGACACTATGCTTATTTCTTATGTGAAATTGTAATATGAGTAAAGAGCATAAAGGTGGCTAAAGTTTTCATAAATTGGAAAAATGTTGGCTTGGGTTAAAAAATGACAAGTTGGTGGCTAAACTTATCTTCCGTCTTTTAAATAGGTGGCGCCCGTCAAGTGCCGTTAACTAAATAAAAATACATTAAATTACAGAATGGTGGCTACGTGTTACCCCACTTTTTAAATTATTGGCTGGACAAAAAGAATTATTTTCTACAATCAATGTTCTTGATATGAATTGAAAAAGAGGATAATACAAAGAATTCGAACCCTAGAAGGATACTCCCTCCGTCCCACCCAATTCTTTGCATTAGGGTTGGGCACGGAGGTTAAGAAAAAGTATAAATTAGTAGTGAAAAGTAGAGAAAGTGGGTAAAGTGGTGGGACCAATCAATATTTAATATATAAAGTGAGTGTAGTGGAGTAAAGTAGTGGATGTAGTTGGTTTCTATATTACAAATGTTTACTACTTTTGGAAACTTTTGAAATGTAAAGAATTGAGAGGGACATCCGAAAAGGAAAATTTTAAAGAATGGGACGGAGGGACTACTTGTCAAAGAAAGAAAAACCCCAAAAGGGTACTTTTAGTACAAGTTTAAGGCCTATACAAAAATTTCTCGTTTTGATTCATTGCAACAAAAAATAATATCTATAATCTTTATTAGTAAGTGAAACCACTTTTAATTAAATAATAAAATCTTCCAAATCGTATATAATTATAATACTTTTATTTCCCGTAGAACTCTATATTATTTTTAGTATAATAATAAATTTTTTTGAATCATACTATAATTACAATACATTTATTTCCCGTAGAATTCTATATTATTTTTTAACAAAATATTAAAAATGTTGAAATAATATTGTAATTGAAATTATTTTATAAATTCAATAAATAAATAGATTACATTGATTGTAATTGAAATAATAAATAAATAGATTACATCGATTGTTTCATTTTTTATAAATTTAATAAATTTTCTTGATCTCGTACTTCTCACGAGTTATCTTCTAGTAAATCATAATACACTGATACATATTCATCATTGTTATTGTATAAAATAAAATATAATATCAATTTTTTATTTAAAATATTTGAAACTCTGATAGGCCAATATTTTGAAAATGGATGAAAAATTTAGCCACCATATTGTAATTTACACTTCACTTTTTAAAATTTAACGGTAGATGGTTAACGGTACTTGACTGACGCCACTGTTTTAAAAGGCGGGAATAAAATGTGGACATCAATTTTTTATTTTTAAACTCAGGCCAACATTTTGCTAATTTATCAAAACTTTAACCACACTTATGCTCTTTACTCTATATTTGCTTGTAATGTTGTGGCCTTATCTTGGCCATAAATGTTTTCTGGCTTGGACACATAAACCCTTAATGTTTGAAAACATATCCCCGTACCCTCAATATATGTCAAACATATATCTCGACCCTAATTTCTTAAGATGCAACTAGAATACGCATATCCACTGTGTCAAACAGGGGTAATATCCGCTGAACAACCATTTTCCCGCCTTTTTTACTAAAACCCGCCCAAAAGTTCCTACCTTTTTGTTGTATATATAATTTTCCCACCCCATATATATTTATCTCTTCCTCCCATATATAATTTCATATATTTTCTTCAGTAGCTACTTAATTTGTTGAGGAATGGAGATTCAATGTCATTGTGGAATAAGCGCTGTATTAACTACATCATGGACGGATTTCAATCTTGGAAGAAGTTTTTGGGGATGCTCTCTATTCATGGTATGAACCTTAGTCTTTGTTTTATATTTTCTTTCTAACTGAAATGGGCACATAGGTACCATCAAATTTTCACGAAACGAAGAGTAAAGGTTGCAACTATATATTATGGGTCCTGTTCCCTGACAAGTGAGTGTCACGGAACATTTATCCAACACACACTTTCCTAGCCGTTGGATCGCTATGATTAAAAAAAAAAAATTCCAGCCAATCCGCGGAAAAAAACCGCGAAAAGCGTAATCCTCCCAGAACATCCGCGTTTTTTTTGAAAAAAAACGCGGATACACTGTACTTTCACTTTATAACCCTAGTTGATCATCTTCTTGTTTTTGTGCCTCCTAATCTTAACTTTGGGGAATTGTGGAGCTAATTTGGGAGAATTTCTTGCAAAAATCCATCCATCTTCCATCATCCATTGGGTAAGATTAATTTCTTGTATATTTGTTATTTATTTGAATAATGGATAAGATGTTTACAAGATTTGTAAGTAGAAAAAGTTTGAAAAAAAATGAGAATGTTGATGTATATGATGATATTAAGATTAGTAGTAGTAAATGTTATGAGTATGTAAATATTATTGATGATGATGGTGAGGAAATTTTGATTAGTGAACATTTTGATGAAGATGAAAATTTGCATGAGAGTAGTGATAATTTGAATGATAAAAGTAAAATTGATAAGGATGTATATGAAGATGTACATGTTACTATTCCATACTTGCATCAAATTTTCCCCAATTTAGAAGCAGCGGAGAATTTATTTAGGGCTTATGCTTTAAAGAATGAGTTTGCAATTAAGATTCAAAACACAGAAAGGCGTGTCAAAGATAACTCAATATATGCTCGGAGGTATGTTTGTAATTTAGCGGGAAAAAATCGTGGCCAAAAACCCGTTAAGGATGATGAAATATTGATCGGTAGTGTTGGTAGTGTTAAGGGGAAACATCATAGAGATAAACTTCCTAGGAGCGGATGTAAAGTTAGAATGTATGTTGGTAATAAGAAGAAAATAAGTCAATGGGAGATAACTTCTTTGGAGTTAAAACACAATCACGATGTTGTGACACCATCTAAGATGAGCTTGATTAGAAGGGAGAGACATGTAACCGCCGCCCAAAGGAATTTAATTAAGAGCTTACATGTTTCGGGTG
>PHNY01228697.1:356-12947 GCA_003724115.2 Anethum foeniculum
TTAGAAAACTGGTTATGTAAAGAGAAAAATTTTCAGTAATTTGTGTGCTTATTAATATGAAAGATAATATTATTAAACATATAAATAAATATTTGCATAATAAACAAAGAAAAGTAAAAATTCACTTGATTGTAATATTTTAGATTCTTAAAAATTAATCAAAAAACATTTTAGATTAGAGTTTTTTTTTATTATTGGTTAAAATGAGATTAGAACTTTTTTTTATTACTAGCTATGTAGCATATTAGAATGGAATCAGTTTTATTTTAAACTAGTTGCTAACCCGCGCGAAGTACGGGCCCGAGATTAAAAATATTAAATTAGTATTTGTAGAGAATTAAATCTCATATCCGTGCGAAATGCGAATTGAAATTAAAATATTAGTATCAAATTAAATTAATAATCGTAAATAATTGAATCTGATGAGAATATATAATAAATAAATACTATTAAATTACGTAGTTAAAATAAATTGAACATACGTGCAGTTACGAAATTCCATCTTATAGTTTTACTTCTACACCTAGTAGTTGTTTTACTTGTTACAAAAATCTAATACGTTAGCTCGTTATTAATAGGATTCTTTTATGAAACGAATTGTATAACTATCTTATGAACCAAACATCTTTATTATTTTAGATTATTAAATATTATTTACTATGACTTGATAATTTTCTTTTTTTACTATAGTTTATATGATATTACTTAACTATTAAATATACTCGTTAAATCAATAATTTTCAGTTTAAAGTAAAATAATGTCAATGAAGTCATTTATTATTACTTCTTTATTATTAAAAAATATTTCCAATTTAAAAGTAAATCAAGACTTGGATGGACACTAACTAATATAAAACAAAGTCTACAGAGAATATAAGTTAATTCGTGTTAGTAGTTATGATTTAATAATATAAGATTTTAAAAATAATTATACAATTATTTAGTTAGTACCAAAAATTTAGAATACATAACCCTAGTACTATATTAAATTTTTTATATTATAGTTGTATTTTTTTTTTACACTTATTAATAGAAACTTAATAAAATTCAAGTACATATTTATAATTAATGGGATGAACACTAACTAATAGAAAATAAAGAGAAATAGAAGTCTATTTAAGTAGCTGGCTAAATAATAATATAATTAGAAAAATAGATATTATATAATAATATAATTAGAAAAATAAATATTACATAATTATCTAGTACCAAAATTTGGAACTTTGGTACTTTAGTACCGTGTTCCATTTAAACATGATTTCGCTTATTAATAAAAAGTATAGATTCTAACTAATTTATATTATTTTGTTAAAACAACTAGTAAAAAATTTTAAAAATTATATTTTTGAGACAATGATTTAACATATTTAGATTTAGGAAAATTTAAGAAATCAAGTTTAACTAAACTTCAATTTAATAGAAAATTATAATTTAAATGAAATAGAAAGTTATATAAATAAAATAGGTAAAAGTTGTTGCAGGTGAACGGCTGTTATAAATCCTGGGTACCGCGAAAGTTTTAGTGATATATGCATAGAATAATTAGGTACAGCGAAAATTTTCCAGGATATGTTACAGAATTTTTTTAAATCCTAACCATTCATTTTTCAATCAAACACAAAAAAATCATATATTGTTAAACTCATCCCTGACAAATGATCGTTAAGGATCGGCTCCCTCATACTATTGGCAAAAAGGTAACCATGTACCCAGTTCGTTTATTTACTTGAGTAAAAGATCATAGTAGTTAATATAAAGTGTTCTGAGGATATTTTTGTCAAATTAATAAAGATGGGAGTGCAAGAATAAATTGAGGACGTGCATAACTTCACTACCCAATCTTTTTTTCAGTTATTTTTAAAAATTGTACGTAAATATCCATATATTTATTCTATGTCAGCTAGGTCTGTAAACGAACCGAGCCGAGCCGAGTTTTGTCCTTAACGAGCCGAGCTTAACTTTTTTTCTTAACGAACCAAGCCGAGCCGAGCTTTCTTATCGCACAAAAACTCTGTTCGAGCTCGAGCTCGTTAACGAACCGAGCCGAGCTCGAGCTTCTATCGAACAAAAACGAGCCGAGCCGAACTCGAGCCCTTAACGAACGGCTCGTGAACAGTAATATTTAATTTTTAAAAAAATGGTTGAAACTCACTTGGATCAACTTATTATCAATTTCGACACAAACGAAACTCAAATTTTAATCTATTATCCTTAAATAATTCAAATGGTTCGTGGATTAAATATTTGGGTCTAATTTTAAACTTAAAATATTAGGAATATTATTAAAAATCAGGATATATTTATGTTTTTTTCGAGCTTTAACGAGCCGAGTTCGAGCCGAACGAATTCGAGCCGAGCTCGAGCCGCACATGCTAAAACTCGGCCCGAGCTCGTTAAGCTTAACGAACACATTTTCGAGCTCGAGCTCGAGTTCTTAATGAACCGAGCCCTTATCGAGCCGAGCTCGAGCTTTCTCACGAACAGCTCGGTTCGTTTACAGCTCTAATGTCAGCCGTTTATGAGTGAGGTCCAGAATTTATTTCTGATGATGTATTGATTATTAATTCAATTTAATAAAAAGCAAATACGTTTACTTCAAAAAAAAAATACTCATTCTTACTACTCCCTCCTTCCCCCAATAGTCTCTTTTAAAAAAAAAAATTCTCACAATACATAATACATGTCCACTTTTCCTTTCGAATGCAAATATAATGATATTATTCCAAAATTAGCCTTCTTGAAAGTTGTATACTCCCTCCGTCCCTATTTACATATCCATTTTGCTTTTCTAGGAGTTAAATTGACCAATATTTGACTAAATATTATAAATTATTTATTTATTATTTGAAAAAACTAAAAGTAACATATTAAACTAGACAACAAGCTCTTTCTAATGATATAACTTATTCTAAGTTTTGTAATTATATAATACTAGCCAAATAACCCGTGTGATGCACAGATGGAATATAATATTTGTAATCTTATTATTTATATTATTATTATTATTTATTATACAAATTAAATTATAAAATATAAATATTTTTTATATTACATTATTGATGGATTCACACCGGAATATCATATATATTGAATCTAAAAATTCTCATATATTTATTTGAAAATTTAATAATAGTATCACACATGTATATTATAGTATTAAAACTGAAACATTAAAAATTTGGTAACAAAATATTTATATTCTAATACTTGTACTTTAAATCCTTTATTTTACAATTAAAATTTTAGCGTACGAAACTCATATTTAAATCTACTTTTTCTTTAAAAGCATCTATTGTACTAAAACCGAAACATTAAAAAGTTGGTAGAATAGTATTTATATTTTAATACTTTGCATTTTAAATCCTTTGTTTTACAATCAAAATTTTCGCATAGGAAACTTATATTCAGACCTACTTTGTTTAAAAAAATTCATTTTTTTTATTATTGGGGTTGCGTAGGCAGAAGTCCTCAGGCGCATATAAAAGTCGTGCGGGAGTCTCAAGTGATGTAGTATGTAATGTTTATTTAAGCTTTATGTGTTTTTATTATTATAAATTTAATTATGGAAAGAGGGTGATTTGTTTTGGAAGCCTGTATAATCTATGAGATGATTTAATATTTATTATTTTATTATTAATATAATATTAATTTTTATTATAAAAATATAAATTATAAAATATAATAGTCTATATCTTTGAAATAATTAATATAAATATTTTTCTATATTATGATATTTGGGGAATTCAAACCTTATAGTAGTTAAAATATTAGAATTAAGTATTTTTTTTGTATTGCATTTAACGAATTTTAAAATATTTACATTTACCCATTCATCGTACTTTTTTTTTTATTTACATGTAGATATTTTGCTAGATTTATGTATATTACTTAATTTTAGTACAATATCTTATTATGTTATAAATCATATTATTGATTTACAATTTTAAATGACAAATTTGCTTAAATCATCTTGCATTCGTTTCTACTCTATAATAATTTGAAAAATGTACAATTCGTATTTAGAAAAATTTATTAAAATAAATATTTATTTTATTTTATTTAATATCATATTTATTTCGTTCACTTGATATTCACTCATCCTAAATTACATTTGGTGAAGCCACGGTAGTAGTCTAGTAGAGCTGCTGGCGAGTGTTTGTTTTTCAATAGGATACATATATTCTTGTATATATTTATATTTATTTATTTATTTTAGCATATGGGTTTGCATAGGAAAGTATTACTCCCTCTGTTTTTTAATATTTGACGCTTTGACTTTTGGCACATTTTTTTAGGTGCTTTGACCGAATAGCTATAATTATTATTTTTTAAATTTTCTTTTTTTGAATTAAAATATACAATCAAAATTTTAATTCAGAAAAAGAAAATTTTTAAAAAAATAAGTTTAACTATCCGGTCAAAGCACCTAAAGATGTGTGCCAAAAGTCAAATCGTCAAATATTAAAAAACAGATGGAGTAGTATTTTTTTTTTGGAAGGTGTTAACCAACCAACCAAATTATCCTATATTTTGCTTATAATAATATAGTATAGATATGAAAATCTTAGTCAAAATCAAGTCAATTTAACTAGTCAAAAGTCAAAATGGATATGTATTTAGGGACGGAGGGAGTAACATTTAATGAGGGTTGAGTAATAGTCTACATTCATTTATTTATGAGGGGTATAAGTGAAAAAACATTATCAAATTAATGATTTCTTAATATACGTAATTTTTCAAAAAAGGACTTGTATCGTAGCACAGAGGGTGTAACTAGTATTTTAAAATTACAACTGTAATCTATGCTTCAGTTTATCGATAACCAGAATTGCATTAAAATCACAACGTGCCACTGAAACTCTTTCATTAAAGATTTTACTCTAATAAAAGTGTTCACTACTGCAACAAATTATGGAAAATCGAGTCTCCAATAATGAAAGGAATTTTATGCAAGCAGAAAAGATAATAATGCATCATCACTCCAATAAAAAAGAAAAAGACGCATGATTAGTTGCTCCTTCTAGTGTTAACAGTTGATACCACTCCTCAAAGCATTTTATTCCTCTTCCTGCTCCAAACTACTGCCATTTCTATTGGATTATAACTCCGCACCTTGTCTGTCCAATAAAGTCATCTATTTTACTCAATCTGTTTCAAAATAAATGTTCACTTTTAAAAAATTATACATATTAAGGAAAATGAATGTGGATAAGAAAAAGTTGTATTAAGTACATTAAATAAATTTAATATGTGTGATATGATTGATCTAGGAAATATAAATTAGATATATGTAATATAAAGTTCATTTTGAAAATGTAAACTTACTTTTAAAGTTGAAGTGGACAACTAATTTGAAACAAATTTTTTTCTCTATAGTGAACATTTTTCAAATTGTTCAATTTTTTCTAATGGCATTCGATATGTATTGTGAAACGGGGAGTACTAATCTTTGTATTTTGTAGGCTATATCAGAAAGTCTCCCGGTACATTTATTATAAATATTACTCCCTCAGTCGCACTTGATTCTTAATATTTGAAATGGAGTATTTAACACGTATTTCAAGGCTCTTATTTAATATGGTTGCATAAATTATTTTAGAATTTTTTTTTCTTCTGAATAAAAATTAAATGTCTAAATTTTTATTTAAAAAAAGAAAATTTTAAAAATAAATTATAGAATTATGATAGATAAGAGCTTTAAAATGCGTGCCGAACACTCTATTTCAAGTGTTAAGAATCTATTGGGACGGAGAGAGTAGTAAATATTTAGATTTTTAATAATTTAGCATATTATAAGGTAAATAATTTTCGCAACATTTATAATATATTCCTTACCATTAGATAATATTAATTGAAATTCTCTCAACTTTTATATTATTGAAAAAAATGAGAAGCGGAGTGAAGTGATTATTATATTCATAAAAATTATATACCAATACGATATAAATTAGGTTTCCTTATGAATAAAGAAAAAGGGAGCATTCTAAATTTTTAGAACAACTAACTTTCTGAATAATTGTATTAAAATTTTTATATTTTTATTTAAAAGCTCATTTGTATAGTATTTTGAAGATGTTTTTAGACAGTACTAAGAGTATGTTATAATGATCAGTGTTTTGTATCCAAGACAAAAAATAGTCAGTTAGAGTAAGTTCAAGAGTGTCCCAAATTCATGTCTTAAATTAGAATTTAAGGTATTTTGTATAAATGGATGCTTCAAAAGTGTCATAGTGGTTCCTTAAAATATCAGGACATCCATCAAATGCCTCATTTTTAAGGCATGAATAGACAATGTCCTATTTAAAATCTATCAAAAAAAAATTAGGTCCCTCCTTTTTTACCCATAATTTATCTCTCATCTTTTCTCTTCCCTCCTATTATAATTCAAATATAATATTATTTTAATAATAAGACACAATTATAAGGCATGTTGTTGGAGTTGATATACAAAAATTTTGTCTTAAATCACTATGACACTATTTATAATGCTTATAGTAAGAAACGTTGGAATTGCTCTTACTTAGTTACTTTCCTTTTTTTTACTAGCTTATTGCCCGTGCAACGCACGGGTTGTACGGTTTCCTTTATTCGTGTATTTTTTTATAATTATAATAATATTTTTAAAGATTCAGAACATTGTAATATTTCATGTAAAATCGTANCACGAATTATATAAAAGAATTATGTGTCGTTTAATTTATTTTGACTTTATTTTTGAGTTTTAGAAATCAGATTTTGACAATTTTACAACCTACACGAAGCTCACAAAAATATTCTTTAATTCAGTGATGATTTAAAAAGTATTATTTACGTAAAATTTTCTAGAAACTGAAGAGAAAAAATAGTTACGAATTTTGTATGAAGTAGTCTATTCAATTTAGAATACCTACTTACTAATCTATTAAATTTAGAAGACCTACTTAGTTTTGGTTTAGATTATGAAGATAAAATATTCCTTTATTAAAGATTCAACGGCTATCATCTATTTCATTCAAGATCTAATGGTCCTTATTACATTGGTAGTACATGACCAAATATTTGGATAAGATCCCTCTTATGCATATTATATTATAAGGATATAAAAATCGTAAGAACACGAACTATGTAAAAAATATGTGAAGATCGATAATTTAACTGAAAATATAATATTAAATAACAAATCAAGACACGATTAAGAATTTATTTTCACCTTCATCAAAACTATGCGAGATTAGTCTCAAAATTCTCACCAAACTCATAATCAAAGTATTTGTTCATATAATTGAAACTAATAAATAAATTATTAGATTTTAAGTAATATATTTAAATCTACTAATATAAATATTATATATTAATTTATCATTAAAAGTTGAATAATACATTATGGGTATTAGATATTAAATATGGTATTAATAAATTTTGAAGTTATAAATAATAAATTTAAATATGTTAGTAAAGAGAATCGAACTTAAATTATTATTTTTTTGGGTTTCGTTTGATTTAATTTGACTCTATCTCTAGAAATAAGATTTTGACAATTTTACAAACTACACGAAGCTAACGAAATATTCTTTAATTCGGTAATGATTTAAAAAGTATTATTTACGTAAAATTTTCAAGAGACTAAAGAGAAAAAACAGTTACGAATTTTGTATTAAGTATTCTATTCAAGTTAGGATATCTACTTAACTAATCTATTCAATTTAAAAGTCCTAGTTTGTTTTGGTTTAAATTATGAAAATAGAATATTCCCTTATTTTAGATCAAACGGCTATCATTAATTTAATTCAAGATCTAACGGTCCTTATTACATTGGCAGTACAAGACCATAATTTGGATAAGATCCCTTTTATGCATATTATATTATACTAGCTTATTGCCCGTGCAACGCACGGGTTGTACGGTTTCCTTTATTCGTGTATTTTTTTTATAATTATAATAATATTTTTAAAGATTCAGAACATTGTAATATTTCATTTAAAATCGTAAGAACACGAATTATATAAAAGAATTATGTGTCGTTTAATTTATTTTGACTTTATTTTTGAGTTTTAGAAATCAGATTTTGACAATTTTACAACCTACACGAAGCTCGCGAAATATTCTTTAATTCAGTGATGATTTAAAAAGTATTATTTATGTAAAATTTTCTAGAAACTGAAGAGAAAAACAGTTACAAATTTTGTATGAAGTAGTCTATTCAATTTAGAATACCTACTTACTAATCTATTAAATTTAGAAGACCTACTTAGTTTTGGTTTAGATTATAAAGATAACATATTCCTTTATTTCAGATCCAACAGCAATCATCTATTTCATTCAAGATCTAACTGTCCTTATTACATTGGTAGTACATGACCAAATATTTGAATAAGATCCCTCTTATGCATATTATATTATAAGGATCTAATTAGAGGGCTTCTTAGTAGAATTTTTTATATACTCCCTCTGTTTTTTAATAATTGACGTTTTAACTTTTGGCACACTTTTTTAGATGCTTTGACCGGGTAGCTAGAATTATTATTTTTAAATTTTATTTTTCTGAATTAAGATTTTAATTGTATTTTTTAATTCATAAATTTTTTTTTGAAATGTAATAATTCTAGCTATCCGGTCAAAGCACTTTAAAATTTGTGTCAAAAGTCAAAGTTTCAAATATTAAAAACAGAGGGAGTATATGCGAGATCTTGACAAATTACTCCCTCTGTCCCTATGAATTGTATACATAATTTTTTCAAAGTTCGACATGCATTTTAAGGTGAATATAAAGTATACTTCCGTAATTCATTTTTAAAATTTTTTCTTTTTCTGAATTAAACTTCAAGTGTTATATTTTTATTTAGAAAAAGAAAAAATTTAAAATTATTTATGTAGTTATGTTATAAATAAGCGTTAAAATGCGTGTTGAGCCCCCATCCTCCAATGTATACTACTGGGGGACGGAGGGAGTATAATTTATTGTGTGCCTAACATTAATGATACTGCTTAAACTGTGTACTTTCATGGTACTCCTATCGAGTTTTGCATTTTCAGGTCGCCGCATAATAATAAAGAATTCACACTACATTTTGTCTACACTAACTTTAAGCATTCGATAATCTGTGAAAATATTCCCTTTAGATTAATTTTGAATGTACATTATTTTTGCATTTGCCTACGCTAGTGTCTTGCTTCTTCCACGGTCTCCCGTGATCCCATATATGGGACTATGGGCCCGTTTGACAAATCTTATTTCTGAAAATAAGTTACTTATTTTCAGAAAATGTACATGTATATGTACTTTTTCTGAAAATAAATAACTTATTTTTCATTTTGAAAATAAGATTTGATTTTTAATTCTTATAATAAATATTTATATTTGAATTTTTTTTAAAAAAAATAAAATTTTGAAAAAAATAAGTAACTTATAAGTGAAAAACAGTTTTGCCAAACGGGGCCATATATGTAGCACTCATGTTGTAGTTTCAACTAAACTAAAAGAAATAGGCGACACTCTGCTTTCATTCTCAAAATAAACATACACACGTTCCGGTGGATGTGAAAGTAGAAACCAAACGAATCACCTAAAAAACAAAACCGACTTCACCCCCGGTTTGGGTTCCGAACCAGAATTTCAAACGAACTAAAATTGTTATTTTAAGAATTAGCTAACAAAATTTCTTTTATCTAGCTAGCTTCCAATTTTGCCAAAATTAGACGATATATTTTTAAACTATTTATAAAGGCCAGCTTGGGATAGAGCGGGGTTAGTCCCGACCTTGTTCCGCAATAATTTGTACTTGAACTTTGGATTCTTCATCCGCTTGGTTTGATTTTTCTGAGGACGACGTTGTTCCATCACTACTACTACTAGTATTGCTACCAAAAGATGATGTTCTGCTAGACATGGGTGTGGCCAAGTATGTTCGCTTTTCTTGTCCAGCCATAATCACAAGAAACTTCTCTTCCAAAACTGGTTTTGGTTTCAAATCACCATCAGTATCATCACCACCGGCCTCGAGGTCTCTTTGGCCCGTGCCTTGGCCGCTTTCGAGAGAGCTAGAGAGCTTCCAGTAAGGGCAAGCTAGAATAAGGAGAGCGAAAGCAATCAGGCCTAACATGGCTGCTAATCCTCCGAACAGGCATGGCACTGGTGAGTGCCAGGGAGATCTCGTTATTGGCATACTTAAAGGTGGACTTGCCACTGCCATTATCTTAAATGTATATACAGAGAGAGACTTGAAGAAACTAGCTGGAGAGACAAGTGAGAGATTGGAAATGTGAATGAAGATGGTGGGGCCAGGGGTGTAAATGAGTCAAACTGTTCGTGAGCTAATCGAGCTCGGCTCGTAAAATATTCGAATTCGGCTCGGTAATAATCGAGCCGAGCTCGAGCTCGAGCTTTTCGAATTCTTTAACGAGCCGAGCCCGAGCTTTAAATTACTCAGCTCGTAAGGTTCGCGAGCCTTATCGAGCCTCCATTGTTTTTTAATTTTTTAATTATAAATATATTTTTATATAAATATTTAATATAATTTTTATATATTATATATTTAATCGAATCGAACTCGAGCCGAACCGATCATATTTCTAGTTTTTGTTAGTATTTTTTAAGTCAGGAAATGTTAGCTGTTATTTATAGAAACAAGAAAGGGTGTATGGCTCAATTAGTTTAGTTAATGAGTTAGTTTAAGTAATTAGAGTGGGATCAGTGGTTTTGGGATTAGTGGGGCTGGTTCAAGTGAATTTGAGATGGTCATTTGTATTCTACTAGTAGTATTCTCTTTTACAGGTTTTAGTCGAAAAACTCTGAAATACTTTTTTTTTTACGGCAGATACTAATGAATTGTATCACAGTATATTAGCCTCACCAAGGAGTTACTCAAGAAAATTTATTATCACATGCGAAAATTTAAAAGATAAATTTTTAATATCGGATAATAAAACACTGTCTTCAATGGACATCAACTCATTTAGAAACAACTTGAAAATAAGAAACACAAAAGGAAAAAAAAACCATAAGTAATTAAAAAAACCAAAAAAATTAATTTTAGTTAAATATAAGCTCATATAGTACATAAATAATGAAATAATATAAAAGTACTATTCCCTCCGTTTCAAAATACATATCCACTTTTAAAAGAAAATTTTGTTTCAATTTAGTTGTCCACTTCAACTTTAAATACAAATTTATATTTTTAAAGTTAACTCTACTTCACATATCTTCTATTTATATTTGCAAGATCAATCTTATTTCACATATTTTAGTCAATTAATGTAATTAATTTAACAACATTCACTTTTCTTAATATGTGTGATTTTTTAAAAGTGCACATGTATTTTGAAACGGAAGGAGTGTTAGACTAATAAAAATTTCTAACCAAAAGAAAACATTTTGGTCAGAACCTCACTAATTAAAAGATCATTAATTAAGAGATCATTAATTAGGAGATGTTTATAAATGTATACACCATAACATTTTGGTATATACTAATATATAACATTTTGAAATACTTCAATAGCCATCAATCAGTGTAGAAAGACCCAACAACAGAGTACGCGACACCCACTTAAATACAATTTCTTTTTTTACGGTAAATATAAATTATTTAAATACTATCATTCTTAGCAACCAATATAAAAACACAATAATTAAATTTAAACTAAAAGTGAAAGATATTAGAAATTAAAGATATTAGAAATTCAAAAACTTTCTACTCACATCTAAAATAAAAAACTGAAATATAATTTTATTTAAACTAAAAACAACTTATTTATGTCCTTTGGTTCTTATTCCAGTGAAAATATGAAAAAGAAATTTAGCAAAAAACACAAAATATGAAGAACAAAAAGGTGGATGACATTGGGAGTTATCTCCCAAATTAATTTTGAGAGAGATAAATTCCTACTTAATAAGTAATCAATTAATTTTATTAGTATGAGAATTTTTTAAAATATATTATAAATAAATTTATGCAAACTCTGTCTGAAAAATATTATATTATTATGAAGTTAAGAACTGTTTAGTAACTTTAACAAATATGAAGTTATGATTATAATAATTCATAACAATTTTAGGCCGTCTATCAAAATAAGACTGGGATAAGTTAGAGCCTGGCAAGTGTCCAATTAAAAGCGAAGCAAAGATTGTTGAAAATTATCTCACATTATTTATGAAAGGCACATATTAATAGTTAATAAATATACAATTAGCTTTAATAGTATAAGATTTTCAATATATACAAAAAATAAATCTATGCATATTCGGCCTAAATAAATCTGTGCATACTCTACCTAAAACGAACGTAGTATGAAATTAAGACGTCATTAAACCATCTACAGTTCAAATTTATACTTTACACCGTTTTGGTGTAAAACTCCTTGTCAATTCTAAAATTTTCACCATTTTAATGTCACATCAAATTTGATGTTATATTAAATTTTTAGAATTTTTATAAATTGCCACATTATTGTTGTACTACTTACATAAAACAAATTTGATATATTTGTATTCATTAATTTTATTAATTTTTTACTTTAATTTTGTATTTTAGTAATAAAATAACCTATACACTAGAAGAATGATGTAAATTTTAGTTTAAGTGAGTTGAAGTTAAATTTGGAAAAAAAAAA
>PHNY01228700.1:762-30009 GCA_003724115.2 Anethum foeniculum
AAAAATCAAACACATATATACAACCCCTTATTAAAATGATACTCCCTCCGTCACTTGATTCTTAAAATTTGAAATGGAGTGTTCGCATTAAGACTCTTATCTAGTATAGTTGCATTTTTTTTTCTGAATAAAAATTAATGTCTAAATTTTTATTCAAAAAAAATTTAAAAATAAATTATAAAACTATGGTAGACACTCTAATGTTAAGAATCTATTGAGCGTCAAAATACATCAAACATCTAAACCTAAATAAAATATTATGAAGCATTAGGTCTAACAACCAAACATAAATAAAATATAGGTGTGAAAATTTTTTGCTAATTATAATTGTGGAATGTTACCGATAAAAAAAAAAAAAAACAAATACATGCAATCTTCTAAACTGCACCTACTCACCTAAGTTAATTCTTATATTGACACAACTACACTTACACTGAAAACTTAAACTTAACATATTCACACATTTTGTTTTATAAAAGATAAAACATAAAACCTTAAACTTATAACTAGAAATTTACAACAAACATCCTAATACAACTATACCATGCACAACTATATTAAAAACTTTTAACATGCAGAAAAAGTAAAATGTTGTATATTTACAACTTTATAAAAACCTCTAAACTAAGTAAGACAAATCAAATAAAGAAAAAGTAATGTAATCAATAAAATATCTTATATTTTGTTATGTTGTATTTTGTCAAAAATAAATTAATAATTAGTATTGTTATAAAGTATAAAATATATTTTTTTTTCTAATTTTAACAAAAGAAATAAATAAATAATACATGACCATCTAAACTTAATATGTTAATGTATTTCAGTAAATTGAAATTATTTACACATTATTATATTTTTTATGTAATAATATACAATTATGGTAAAATATGAAATATATTTTATAGTTTCAAAGATAACATTTTTCTTTTAATAAGTATCTTATATTTAAAAATAAAATATTACTCAAACTAAATTTTAAACCAAACTTAAGCCTTACTAATTTATTTTTACTAATATAAGTTACAACTTCATATTTGACCTGGCTTAATAAATGTTCAAATTTTAGTGATCACTATACTTTCTATTGTAATACCAACTAAATATAAAACTACAATGTTATATATTTAAATTCATCATTTTATAAAATTAAGAATATTTTAAAATTTTTTAATACCTCGAATTTTAGTAGGAGATTTAAAATCTTAACATATTTTTAAAATTTTAAATGAATATCCTGAAATTATAAAGAATTTTTAGGATGGTGAATGAATACTATAATCTATCAACAAATTACCTAAATAAAACCTAATGAAATATAATATTTTTAAAATTTTACATTTTCATATATCAAAACTTCTAAATTTAATCATCACTGTATTTAATTTTTTTAAATTGAAATACTTACTTTAACTTCAAAATAAATTATAAACTGGACTATAAATATTTTACTCCTTATTAGAAAAAATTTAAAATTTTAACTCCATAAACATATTCAAAAAAATCAAAAGCTAAATTTAACATTTGGAGATCAAGTTTCTTAGTGCTACAATATATTAAGTAATTACTAATAAATATATTTAAAACGGACCTTAAAGTATTATATGAAAATAAACCAAAAGATTTATACACATATACAAATAATTTTAAATTGTATATTTGCATGTGATAATAAATTTTATTTGTGATTACAGTCAATAAAATAAATAGTGTACAAATTTTATCAATAATTTAAATATAATTTTTTGGCATTTAATTCAGAAATTAAAGTATTATAGTAAAATATTAGATTGATTATAAATATATAAAACATAAATATAAACAAAAGAATTGATTATTATAAAATTTTACTTAATTATTTTTTACGAACCCAGCCCGCCAAACAAGTACTAGTATAATTTAATTTCGAGGTCTGAATGTAATATTTGTAGTTAAACTCATTAAAATATTGTGGAAATAAATTTATAAATTTATATTTGATTGTAAAATGATATAATGCTCAAATATTATAATAAAAATTTTAATATTTAGAAAAGTTTAATAATCATTTTATTGCTATTTATAAAGCGTATTCAATGTGAATTTCGAAGGATTATATTTTTGTACATTTCACAAATGTGGGTGTATATATTTTGTTAAAATCCAGGTGGTGTGTAAAAGTCTTTAAAAAAAATATGTATCATCTACGTTAGAAGTAAGAGACTTTAACTCAAAGTGAAAGAGAAAGATAATAAAGAAAATTTTAATTGTCTCTTCAAAATTTTAAATTATTTTTAAAATTAAAAATAAATTAATTTTATAGAATTTTTTATATCGATTTATTAAATAGTTACATTGTGTTTGTCATGAAAGTTAAGAAAAACTGTAAGAAAAGTAAGAAAAATAGGTAAATGATGGGACAAATTAATATTTAATGTATAAAGTAAGTGTTGTAGAAAAAAATAGTAGGTTTAATTGATTTTTATATTATAAAATTTTATTATTTTTGAAAACTTTTGAAAGATAATAATTGAGAGGGACATAAAAAAAGTGTAAAAAGATGGATGAGAAAAAGAGGGTAACTAATTCGCTAGATCATGTAAAACTTAAAATTATATTTTGTAAAAATTAATAAAAAATTGAATTAATCGGCAAAAAATTGGATTAATCGATCGAAACTCAACTTAATTGATAAAAATTAGGTAATTGATTAAAAATAATTAAAAATAAAAAAAGCTAGAAACTTAAGTCAAATATAAGGAAAAAATCATTCTTTTATATATATATATATATAATTATTATTGTAGACGGTTAAATCACAAATTTTCTTAGTTTTCCTCTCAAGTTGACCCCTAATTCAATAGTTTGATTTTAAAAATTTTGTTTATCCCAATGATACAATATTTTTATATAAATACAAAATATTTTATATGTAATGAAACAAATAAATCAAATATATATTAAATTAATTCAGATTAATGGTGTAATTAATCGTTTCGATTAATCCTTGGACAGTGTCTCCACATATTCACTCCAATTCATGCTTTTAAAAAACTGGCTAAAAAATGCACATAAAATAATATACTAACGTTTTACCTGTGTTACGCACCGAACAATATTTTTTATCATTTTTGAAATATAAAAGTTTATATTTATTGTATTTAAATACAAAATTACTTACAAATTGACTTAAATGTTCATTATTCATGAACAGAGGCCCGATATAATATTTTCAAAAATATTGACTTATTTGCTCATTAATACCATATGACATACACGCTTGGTCAAATTCAAATTACAAAAAAACTTGCAAATAACACGCGTGCTCATAATCAAAATAATTAGAGCGGTATGTAGGTGATAGTTCCACGCTCCTAACTGGGGTGTATGTACACAGACCATGCCTGATATTCACGCGTGTATATCGGTTACACTCAACGCATAATATTCATCTATAAATAAACTAAAAATAATGAAACCCCGCTTTCCACGAATCTTCTATAGTCTACCCACGCTTCCCTAGGATACATGTACTTCACCAACGCTTGTTACATATATATATATTTTTCCAGTCGGATACCCACTTAGATAGTATCGCATATCTAGCATCTACCTGATCAGAATTGAGAATATTTTTGGTAGATGCGTATATGCTATCCACATTTTTCTCGCATGGGTGTTGAGTTTTACTGTTGTTGTGCCGTACATGATATAGATAGCTCATATCAAGTGATGGATTTAGGCTTGTGCATGGTGTGTCAAGTGACACACCATTATTATTATTTTTTATGATTTTTACTTTGTGGCTTTGGTTGTGGGTCTTAGAATATGTATTAGCAAATCAATCATCTCTCTCGTATGACTTCTTCATCTACTAGTAACTATGTATATCTTCATCGGCTATTAATTATGTATGTGCTTCTTGTTTGTATTTGTATTTTTAGATTCTAAATTCCTCAAATTCTCCCTTTAAAATTATCTTCCAAATTATCCATGTCATTAGCATTCTGTGAGATTCCTCAAAAGTTCAATTTGATAAAGAAAAAACATAGATTACAAAGTATTTGCGTAAATGTCAGGTATGTGTTGAATTGTGGTAGGGGTGATCATCAAACCGCAAAAACCGACCGCACCGCAAAATGTGGTTTTTATTTCTTGTGGTGCGGTTGCGGTTTGAATTTTTGATAAACCGCGCGGTGCGGTGCGGTTTGCTGTTTGACGTGGTGCGGGCGCAGTTTGAAAATTTGATCAAACCGCATGCGCGGTTTGGTTTGCGGTTTGAGAAAAAAACCGCACCGCCCGCACCGCGATCACCCCTAATTTTTGGATAAATATCTCCCCATTGTTAATGAAAATATTATATACGCTAGATATCTCAATTTTCTTTAAAACAAAATTGACTATAAAATATATTATATTTGTTGGATTCGATACTAGTTCACTTTTTTATAACTTTAATAAGTGACATGTCTTGATTAATATCCTTCATCCGCCACTACCTATATCGTTCCCGCCCAAGTAGCTAATTAATGTGTATAGGTAGTTTGGTGACTTGCAGGAGAATGAATATCTTAATATGACTAAATAATGTTCACGAATGCAAAATATGTATGTCAATATTCATACATGATTTTTATATTATGTACTTCGGGAAATTTAAAAAAGAAAAAGGATGGCCACTATCATAAACATGTGTTTCATTAATGACCACAATCCTGCCAAAAAATAATATGGGCAACATAAACTAAAAAATAGGTATAAATGACTTTCACTCTAACATTTATATTAATTATATTAATATTAATGCACCAAAATTTAAGCACAAATTTTATTAAAAAAGTTTCAATGTTTCAGCTATTATATAATAGTATAGATAAATAGTTAGTTAAGTAAGGGTAATTAAGTAAAAAAACATAATATATTCTAATATCAATTAAATAAGAAGAATTAAGTAATTTCAGCAGTTACCGTACGACCAACCAACTACTGAACTTTTAATGTTCCATCTATTATAATATCTAGTAGGTCATAACCCGTGTGATGCACAGTTTTTCTTTAATATTAAATTATTTTCTAGTTTCATTTATATTTAAATTTAAAATTTGTTGTTGTAAATATTTTAAATGACATGATTTGATAATAATATAATAACATGTGTATGTTCGTGATATTTTAAGAATTAAAGGAATTTAATTAGAAAATATTATAAAAAAATATTGTATTTGAGCTGAAAAAGGTAACTGGTTAATTATTACTAACTATAATATTATTATATTATTTTATTAATTAGAATTGCCCCGTGTTATTTTTGAAAAAAGAACAAGTTTTGTTATTTAAAATATAAAAGGTAATATGTCTTAGTAAAAAAAGATAATAGGTTAGTTATAAGTAATTTTTATATCTTATTAAATAGAATTGTTCGTGATATTTTTTTAGAAAAAAAGAGGTGTTTTAGTAGGTGAAAATAAAAAATGTAACGTATTTTACTTAAGAAAGGTAATTGGTGTACTAAAAAACAAGTACTCCACCAAACTTTCAATGTTTTATCTATTATATTATATATACTAGCTTAAAACTCGTGCGATACATGAACTTTTTTTTAATATTATATAATTTTTTGAATTTAACTTTAATTAAATTAATAGTGCATTTTGTTTAAAAAAGTAATTGTTTGGTTATTAATAATTATAAAGTATTATTTTATTTGATTAAATAGAATTTTCATGTTATTTTTGGAAAATAAGTGGAGCTTGGCTGGAAAAAATAGAATTTGTAAAAAAGAGGTGTCCTATAACTTTTATGTGAAGAAAATAGAAAAGGTAACGTTTTTCATTACATATAATATTTCTCGAAATAAACGTATTTTCGTTAAGAAAAATAAAAAAATAACATATCTTGACTGAAAAGGGTAACTGCATGTGATATTTTTATATAGTGCATAATTTATTTTTTTATGAAAATACTTTTTTTAAATTATATAAGTAATGGTAGTTAGGTAAAATCAGTGTGTACCAAAAAATAGGTACCAGACGACCAAATTAAATTTTCAATATTTCGTCTATTATAATATAGTATAGACTAGTTTAAAACTCCTGTGATGAACGGACTTTTTTTAGTATTGTATAATTTTTAATATAATTTGAATTAAATTTTTTAATATTATATCATTAGAATTGAATTGATAGTACGTTTTAGTTGAAAATGAGTAATTCTTTTAGCTAAAAAATTTTAAACCCATGCGATGTACAATTTTTTTATGTTAAATAATTTTTTAATTTAATTTGAATTAAAACTTTTTAATATTATACCATTGATTTGAATTGATGAGTGTTACTTGAAAAGGTAAATAATTGGTTATTGATAATTATAATATTATTATTATCATCTTATTTTATTAAATAGAATTGTCCGTGTTATTTTTGAAAAATAAGAAGATTTGGTTAGAAAGATTAGAAAAGGTAATATGCATTGGCTGAAAAGGATAATTGGTTAGTTATTAGTAATTACAGTATTATTATATAATTTTATTAAATAGACTTGTACGTGATATTTCTAGAAAAAGAGCTATTTTAGTTAGGAAAAAGTTAAAAAAAGTAATGTGCTTTAGTTAAAAAAAGAAATTGATATTTTAGTTGAAAAAAATAATTAGTTAGTTATTAGTAATAATAATTTTTTATTATTATTAAAAAAGGTGAAAACCGAAAACCGTTGAACCAAAATTTTAAATGTTTCGTCTATTATATAATAGTATAGTATAGAAAGTTATGTCCCATGCAATGCACATATATTTTTTTAATATTATACAACTTTTTAATTTTTATTTAAACTAAAATTAAATAAAATTGTCCTGTTATTTTGTAAAAGTAATAATTTGTTATTTAAAATAGAAAAAGGTAATGTGTTTTAGTTTAAAAAGTCAATTGGTTAGTTATTAGTAATTATAATATTTTATTTTATTTTATTAAATAGAATTGATCGTGATATTTTTGGAAAATAAAGTATTTTAATTGGAAAAAATAAAAAAGATAATATTTTTTAGTTGAAAAGAATAATTGGTTTTATAGTAAATTAGATTAAAATAGGAGTTATTATTAAATATAATATAATATTTTATTTTATTAAATAGAAATTACTCTTAGGAAAAGTAAGTGTCTTAGTTGGAAAAAATAAATAACGTGTTTTAGTTGGAAAAAAAAATTGATTTATATGCTAATTAGAAACTAAATAGGAGTTAATATTAATTATATATATTTAAATTGAATGTGCATTCCGAACAAAAAAAAAATTGAATATATATTTATCTATATAAACGAATTTTCTACTCTGGGTCAAAGGGAACACAATAATCGCATAAATTTATAAGTTTAAATTGTTTTGATTGATTCTTTTTTCTAAGTAATGGTGAACCTTGCACAAAAATTACACCTATTAGAATGACTCAAATTTATAGATTTTCGCCCGTACCCACGAGCACATAGTACAAAAATCAATATTTAAATATTTACAGACCGACTGACGATGAACAGGTAAAGTTTCCAAAGCATTAGCACACTTCGTTCCTGTACCCTATATGCAGTTCAAATTGCTTCTGCAATGTATTACTCCCTCCGTCTCTTAATACGTTTCCCGTTTAGAATGTCGGGACTGTTCATAACATGAAATAAATTACTAATTTACGCCAAATTTATAAGACCAAATATAGTCATGAGTGGTCTCGTTGGATTCGTATTTATGACTACTTTAATACAATGAAATTTTTATATTTAATACTAATACGAAAATAAAGATATTAATGATCAAAAGTATGCATTGGAAAACGTGTCCAACTCAAACGGAAAAAGTAATAAGAGATGGAGGGAGTAACTGTTATAATTTGAAATGTGGTGATTGTCAAATATCAATAACTGCGTGGCACAGAAACAAGACATACTAAATTTCCCGATACTAAATTTTACATTGAGGAAAATATGTCTAGGTGATAAGGTGAACATTTAAAGCCAACAATGTTAATTTCAATATGCAGCTCCGAGGAAAGCCACATGTACACACCTAAACAGTGGCTCAACATTTGTAGTGAACATGTAAAGCCAACAATGTTAATTTCAATATGCAGCTCCGAGGAAAGCCAAATGTACACACCTAAACAGTGGCTCAACATTTGTAGTTTTGTACTATAAATAGATTGGCATGTACTACTCCGTGTTAGTCTCTTTTCAATTTTTTACGTTTATTAAGAAAATATTAATTTAATTATGTATTTTTACTTATATTCATCATAAATGTATGAATGTAGACTTTTTTCATCTTTCATTAATTGTTATACAATTTTCAAGAAGGGTAATTTTGAAAAAATGTCAATAAATTTGCATTGAAACTTAAAAGTAGACATGTATTATGAAAAAAAAAATCTCAAAAGAGACTAGTATTGTGGGACGGAGGGAGTATTTGTTAGAGGTACAGAAAAAGAGAAGGAATGAAGACTGATCACCATTTTTTTCCTATTATTTCTCGTCGATATCCTAATGTTATTTCAAAGTTAGCAGTGTCACTTTATACTTATATACATTCAAGTTTTATAACATTAACTAACTTGTTACAACAAAAAACGACAACTACAAAGACGACATATGTAAAAAAAATAAAATCTTTTCACTTACATTCATATTGTTATACCCGTTTTTGGGCATGGGTCCTAAATAGACCCATTATGATCAGTTTGACTTTAGGCCTTGCAAATGAGCCCAAATAAGTTTATCCGTTGAAGACTCATGGTCCAAGACTTGTCTAGGGCAGCCCTTTGAAAGGGCCGTAGGCCGCTTCAACCATAGGGGTCGCTAGTAAGCCTTAGGGACCGCTGTCGTTACACTAACGGGCCCGCCTTAGAGGCCGAATCGCGTTAGTCACAATATGTTAAGGGAATATATTGGCCAACCCTTTTTAGGGTCGCCACATTACGTGACAATAAGCGAGCCTTATCACCTTAGGGGGCGCTTCGCTATGATTCACATTTTTTTTGTATGAAGGCCCATTGCTATGGCCCCCTTAAGGAGGGGTCGCATGGGTGTTGTCGCTATAATTTAACAAATGGCCCTTAGGGGGCGCACATGAGGCCTCGCGGTGCCTCTATAGTGTCCCCTGGAAGGGTAGTGCCTCGTTTTATGACCATTCTACAGCCTTATAGGCTTGGGTTATGGTCTTAATGGGCTTTTCATAGATGATCTCCATGGCTTTTGGGTCTGGACCTCGATGGACCGAACGAAATCCTAGCTTATTAGGGTAACTTGTTCCCCAAGAACTACGTGTGGCTTGAATCCCTATAAATATGGTACGTATGCCTCTTGTTTTGGCAGAAAAACAGTTTGTACAAGAGAGAATATACATATTTTCTCTGAGCATTCTACAAATCAGTCAGCAAGATAAGTCACAACATCCATCCAAATTCATCATGTGTTCTTCGTGTTCATAGAAAACACCCGTATTTTGCTCCGTGATTCCAGGAAACCTCTAAAATATTGTTAAACCAATTTCTCCTGATAACACATATAATCAAGGTAACGAATAGAAATATTGCTATCCATAGTAAAAGTTCACTTTTATAATGTTAATGCTTGTAAACATAAATTAAGGTGTTTAGTAATCAGCAAAAAGAACGTTCAAGTTCTGTAGATGACGTAAATTTCTAGTTCAAGAAAGTGCTTTATTTAAGAAAAATAAAAAAATTAACGTGTTTTAATTCAAAAAAGTAATTGACCTTGATATTTTATAGTGCACATAAATCTTTCTATGAAATTACTTTTATAAAAAATTAAAGTAAGGGTAATAGGTGAACTAAGGAAGCTAATGGAAAAAATGGATGCGGACAAGGGGGCCGTTAACCTAATGGGCACATTCTCGCCCTTCATTCAGGAGATTAAGATAGCACCACACAGCCTACTTGATCCGCTTTAATACTGAGGTGGAAGTATACCAAGTTTCCATGGAGGCAAGGTGCAGGTTGTTCGCGGCCTCCCTAAGGGGTAGTGCCTAACAATAGTTCTCTAAGTTAGGGGAACAAATCACCATCACCTCTTGGGAACAATTTGCAGATATATTCATCAAGCAATTCCATTAATCTTCAATGTTATACACCCCCCAGTGGCCACTCTTGCGAACATAAAACAAAGGGAAGGGGAGACCATTAAGGAGTACTTCATGAGATTTAATGATGAGGTTCCCCATGTCAGGGGCGCCACAGAAGAAGCTGTTAAAAATTTCCTTATTGCAGGCATCCGAGAAGGCTCGAAATTTTGGAACCATTTACAGGCCCAGCTCCCCCAGTAATCTTGAATGATTTCTATCCTCAAGCTGAGCCCTTCAAATGGTTAGAGAAGTCTATGCAGGATCTCAAGAAAGGTGAAGCAGGTAGTAGCGGAAGTAGTAAAGGTAAAGGGAGCAAGCGTGAAAGGTCATACAGCCCCAAAAGAGACCGATCTCCGAGCCCAAAGAGGGACTGTAACACCAGGGAACGGTCCTCTCAAAGATCCCCATTGAGCATATCTATGACATCAGTGACAAAATTATGTTTAAGAAGTCGACCCCCATGAATAGTGCAGGAAGAAGGGACAAGTCAAAGTATTGTGCTTTTCATCGGCAGAATGGTCAAAATACAGCAGATTGTGGGCAGCTAAGGGACTTGATTGAAGACCTAATTCGTAATGGACAACTTAAAGACTGGGTGGCCCGGGAGGCCAAGAAGCAAAACTCCAACAAAGGTCTACGCTACAATGAGGTCCCCCCTTCAAATAATAATGAGGGCGACCCTAAAGATAGGGCCGTGAGAGATGAGAGTATTCATGTTATTTTTAGAGGGCCCCATATTGGAGGAAATAGTAATAAGGCAATAAAGAGATATGCATGAGAGGCCAAGGGGCTCCCCCTCACTAATTTCCACCATTTGCATGATCGTCTGCCTCATCTCTTTAAAGGAGAAAATGCAAACATCTTGTTTACTGAAGAGGACGCTAAGTGGGTTCATCATCCCCATGCTGATTCTTTGGTTGTCAGGGTCAAGATTGTCACTAATAACGTCCATAGGGTCCTAGTTGACAACGGGAGTGCAGCTAATATTTTAACATATGACGTGTATGGCAATACGGAACTCCTCGATAAGGACCTATTACCTCAAGTGGGGCCTTGTATGGGTTCACTGGGGCATCTGTTGCAGTAAAAGGCCTAATAAGGCTCCCCGTGACACTTAGGTACAATGCAATTTTTGGCAGGCCCATTCTAAAAGAAATGAAGATAGTTACCTCAATTTATGCTTTAACTATAAAGCTCCCCACCCCTAAGGGGGTCGGATGTGTGAAGGGCATTCAATATGGCTCCAGAGACTGCTACAACAAGGCTCTTAAGGCCACATCTAAAGGAGATATCCCCATCCCGAATGACATGGACATTGAGGCTGATAGTTCAAAGAAACGAAAAGGGGTGGCAATAAACATGATCTCCATTGAAGAACTGCCAGAGGGGTACCTCGAAAGCCAAGGGATCAATGCTGAACCGATCCCGGGAGCACTTATGATGGAAGCCTCATAACCAATCATGACCCTTCAAGAGGGCATAGTAGAGGAAGCCAGTGATGAGGATGAGACCCTGAGCAGATCACATTGCGGGCTCAAAAAGGGAAGGGGACCTACAATGAGACACCCACATTGGTGAGCCTTCCAGGAGGGATCACTTGTGAGACTACTCACATATCAGAAAGCTGGGTGTTTAATGGTGACCTGCAGGAGCCAAATTGTGTGCCCAATCCAGCGAAGATGGTGCAAGAGGTAGGGGAGCCCAGCCAAGTCAAAGATTTTGACATCGACTTGGATCCACGTATCCCTGAGCAGGTGGAAAAGGCAGGGGCAGCCGAGGACACCATATCTATTCTTGTGGACGCGCATGACCCCTCTAAGGTCCTCAAATTGGCTCTCAGTTGTCCCCAGAGTTAAGGGAGAAGCTCACAATCTTTCTTAAAGCTAACTTGGATGTGTTTGCTTGGTCACACGATGATATGGTGGGAATTGATCCCAAAGTGATGTGCCATAAGTTCAATATCGACCCAGAAAAGAAAGGTGTAAGGCAAAAACGAAGGCCGGTTAGTGAAGAAAGGGCCGAAGCTTTAAAAGAAGAAGTGGACAGGCTCCTACAGGCGGGCCTAGTCAGAGAATCCTTTTATCCTATATGGCTAGCAAACCCGGTGCTGGTCAAGAAACCAAATGGTAAATGGAGGATGTGTGTTGATTTTACAGATCTTAACAAGGCATGCCCAAAGGATAGCTTCCCATTGCCCCACATAGATCAGTTGGTCGATTCTATAGCTGGGCATGCGCTCCTAAGTTTTATGGACGCCTATTCAGGCTATAATCAGATTGCCATGTATCTATCCGATCAAGAGCACACCTCATTCATTACGGATAGGGGTCCCTATTGCTATATCGGAATGCCATTTGGACTCTTAAATGCGGGGGCCACCTATCAATAATTGTGAACCTTATGTTTGAGAAGCAAATCGGGAAGACAATGGAGGTCTATGTGGATGACATGTTAGTTAAGTCCAAAGTGGCCTCCGATCACATTGGTCACCTCAGGGAGATGTTTGACATCTTGAGGAGGCATAGGATGAAGTTGAACCCTCAAAAATGTGTTTTCGGGGTAGAATCTGAAAAGTTTCTCTGGTTCATTGTCAACCATAGGGGGGTTGAAGCTAACCCAACAAAGATCAAAGCTCTCATGGACATGAGGTCCCCAAGAAGTGTGAAAGAGGTGCAAAGCCTAACAGGGCGAATTGTGGCCCTAAATAGGTTTGTATTAAAATCATCAGATAAATGTCAGGAATTCTTCAAGGCCATCAAAAGGTGGGAAAGAACTTCGAGTGAACACCAGAGTGTGAGCAGGCCTTTCAGAAGATCAAAGAACACATGTAGACGCTCTCTCTCCTATCTAAGCCGAAGGAAGGGGACATCCTCATTATTTACCTGGCCGTTTCAGAATATTCTGTGAGCGCTGTGCTGGTTCGAGAAGAAGAAGGGACTCAGTATCCAGTATACTATGTTAGCAAGAGGATGTTGGATGCGGAAACCAGGTATACGAGCATGAAGAAGTTGGCCTATGCCTTAGTTTTGGCCTCTCGTAAATTGAGGCCCTATTTTCAGGCTCATAAGATAGAGGTGCGAACTGCCTACCTCTTAAGGCAAGTCATGCACAAACCAGAGACTTCAAGAAGGCTCTTTAAATAGACCATTGAATTGGGGTAGTTTGAGTTGGAGTATAAGCCTAGAAGCGCCTTGAAAGGCCAAGCTTTGGCTGATTTTATACTTGAATTCCCCCTTATGACGATGACACCAAGGCCCTTGCAATAATTCCCAGGGTAACGGAATACTTTGATGCCCAGTAGAATTGTGCCTCTTGGTGGGGTCTCTATGTTGATGGAGCTGTCAATAACAAGGGGGCTGGAGGAGGGATTGAGTTGGTCACCCCGGAATGCCACAAGTTGAGGAGCGCGGTTCATTTCGCCTTTAAATTGACGAATAACGAGGCTGAATATGAGGCCTTAATCCTTGGCCTTAAGTTGGCACTCGAGATGAGGGTGGATAACGAAAATGTTTACAACGACTCAATGCTAGTCACCGGTCACCTACACTGTGGATGGCAAGCTAGGGGTCCTCAGACAGAATTGTATATTAAATGTGCCCAGAGGCTTATCAAACTCTTTAAGGAGGTCAGGGTAGGACATATTCCACGAGGCCAAAATGAAGGAGCAGACGCCCTAGCAAAGTTGGGCTCACAGCGAGAGGCCACATTACTTGGTGTGATTCCCTTAGAAATACAAGTCAAGCCTAGCATGCCCGAGAATTTTGTTATGGAGATGTCGACAGCCGGATCCACTTGGAGGACCCCAATTTGGGATTATATCAAGATATAAGTCCTCCCCCACGACAAAAAGCAAGCTAGGAAGATCACGTATCAGGCGGCTCGTTATGTGATCTATGACGAGGTGCGATACAAGCGAGGCCTCAATACACCACTACTGAGGTGTGTTGATGGTGAAGAGTGTACTTATATCTTAAGAGAAGTACATGAAGGCATCTGTGGAAATCGCACGGGGGTAGCTCACTTGCTCAAAAATTTTCAGACAAGGATACTATTGGCCCGCACTAAAAAAGGATGCATTCAAATTCTCTAGGGCATGTGACAAAAGTCAGAGGTTTACCAATTACAGCAAAGTCCCAGCAGCTCATCTTACATCTCTCACTAGCCCGTGGCCATTTGCTATGTGGGACATTGATCTCATTGGAGAGCTCCCCAAGGCCAAAGGTGGTGTCAAATATGCAGTTGTGGCACTAGATTACTTCACTAAATGGGCTGAGGCTGAGCGCCTGGATACAATTACAACAAAGAAACTGAGGGACTTCATCTTCAGGGCATTGTATGCAGATATGGGGTCCCCAATCAGCTTATCTCTGATAATGGAAAGCAGTTTGATAGCAAGGAGATGCGGGAGTTCTGTGATGTATTTGGAATAAAGAAAGACTTCTCTGCTGTTAGCCATCCTCACACTAATGGAAAAACAGAAGCTGTTAACAAGATCATCAAAGCATACTCTGACAACTAAGCTTGAGGAAAGCAAGGGCAATTGGCCCGAGGAACTACCAAAGGTACTATAGTCCTATGATACCACCCCTAGGAGCATAACTGGAGAGACCCTTTCTCTCTGACTTATGGGTGTGAGGCCATGGTCCTTGTGGAGATTGGATCAGGGTCCTTCAGAATGGATCATTATGACCCCCAAGCTAATGAGGTCAACCACAGGCTTTACTTAGACATTATTGAGGAGGCTCGAGAGGACTCACATGTCAAGATAGCAGCCTATCAATAAAGGACGGCTAGACACTATAATGGAAAGGTAAAGACTCGTCCTCTTTGGGTGGGAGATTTGGTCCTCAGGAAGGTGATGCCAAACACCAAGGTCCCCGGTCATGGGGTATTTCGAGCTAATTGGGAAGGTCCCTACAAGGTGAAATCCGTGCTATGGGAAGGTACCTACCACCTTACAGATATGGATGGCAAATTGCTCCCACGGGCGTGGAATGCGGAGCATCTCAGAAAATATTATCAATAATGGGCTCTAATCCCTTTAGATTCGTTTATATATGTTATAGACTCAGTATGAATAAAACATCCTTAGTCTACTTAGTCTAGGGGTAGTGGTTATATAAATGCCTCCCCTAGCTGATGTAATGACATTGGGCGTGACCCCCTATTATCTATGCATATTTTTGTTTCCTTCAAAATTTTTGGAAGTTTTGTGTAATAATACAAGTTAGCATAAGACCCATTTAGGTCTCATTTCACAATTTTGAATAATTGTTTTATGTGCTCATGACATGTTTATTTGGATGACATTCCCTTTTAAAATTGACTTAGGGTCGCTATAGCACCCCCAAAGATGTCAATTATCTTTTAAAATTTGACTTAGGGTCGCTATAGCGCCCTCAAAGAAGTCAATTATCTTTTAAAATTTGACTTAGGGTCGCTGCAGCACCCCCAAAGAAGTCAATTACCTTTTAAAATTGACTTAGGGTCACTATAGCGCACCCAAAAGAAGTCAATTACATTCTAAAAATTAATTTAGGGTCGCTATAGCGCCCCCAAAGAAGTTAAGATATGAAAGCTACTTATGAAAATTGTGCATTAATTGAAGAGACACCCAATACAGGGTTGATAACAGTACTAAGTTACTGGTCGCCAAGCGAACCCAGAATAGTTAAACTAAATTACAATTGTGGAGCGTTAAGGGAGCCCACACCCTAGTTCATGAAAACAAAAGCTCATTATGAATTAAGGAAAAGAAGGAAACTAGGCTTCGGCGTTAGAGCGTTCAGTGGTATTCTGGGCCTCCGCACCATCAACTTGGGTTCGCTCCGCACCCCCATCTTGTAGTTGTTTGGTGGCCGCTTCAGCCTGCTTCACTGCTAGCTCCTCTCTCCTCTTTGTAGCCTCTTCTATGAGCTCGATCTTGAGATCCTCAGCATACCCCGCAAAAAGACAGTCCAGTCAAAGTCAGGGACCTTTCAGATGAACTTCTTCATGAAGATTTTTTACCCTTGGGCCTTAAACTCATCTTCAAGATCTTTCTTTTCAAGATGGAAGGCGGCAAGGTTATTATCTAGCTTCTCCCTCGCGGCCTTGGCTTAAGCGGCCTCTACCTCGCGAGACTTCTCAAGATCTCTGACCTTGTCCCTGGCCTCGCGGAGCTCCTTCTTCAGCTGTTCGGTTTCTTGCTTTATGGCGAGCTTGTGACTCTCCACCATTTTTGCCCGGTCGCTTTCATCCTGAGTAAGCTTTAACTTAAGGATCTTGTTGTCCTTTGACAGATTTTTGATTTCCTTGGCATGAGTGGTGTGGCGAAGAAAAGCTTCAGTGAGCCTTTGACTAGTCGTATTAACGGTGTCCTCAATGTTGCGTTACACCAAGAATGGACATCAGCTTCTGTAGCATTTTGATGACCCATCTTCTCGAACATATGATGGACCACCGTGGCTTGAGGAGTAACGCCCCCAGCTTCCTTGCCAGATTTGTGAGGTTTTTGACTGGGGTCATCAAGCCTTGTCCTTTCAGGCTCGCTTCGTTTCTTAGGGTCACTGGGTTCTTTCACAGTGGAAACCTGAGCTAAAGGGGATTTGATAACGATCCCCTTTGTGCCTTGAGGAGGAGGCATTACCACAACATTCTCATCATCGTCTGGAAAGGGAGGAGAGGCCGTTTTCTTTGACATACCTGAAAAGAAAATATAGTTGCCATTTAGTACAGATAATAATGAAGAGAATGCAGATAAATGTGAATAGAATGTTACAGAAATAATGAAAGCGACCCTAAACTACTTATATTAATTATTACTCTCTTCATCAGTTGTGAGCCCTTTACCCTTTCGCTTTCGCGAAGCCTGTATATGGGTCGCTGGTTTAGAAATTGGCTATAAAGAGGAGGCTTTGGTTAAAGGGGTCGTATGCGCCCCTGGTTTCAAAAAACCACACTCTACTAGATTGGCGGTGGTAAGGAGGTCCTGATGTTCCTCTTATCTCGCGGGAGCTTGATCACCTTATCGGCATTACTCTTCGCTATGCCAGTCAGGGGGGTTCGCACCTGACCAACTGCGACCCCAAAAGTGTTAGATGAAAATCAATTGAATAACAAAATGGAAAAGAGGGTCATTTGATGATTTCTTACCAGGAAGATAATTGAAAGTGGTAGGGACTCGTGGCACGTCATGAACATTGAAATATGCCTCTTGCCACGGGCCCGCGTTGCTTGACGCCCCCCCCCCCCAATCAAATATTTTTTGTTATACTCAGGCCAGAAAGAAAAATAAACAAACCCAAAGTCTCGTTTTGGGGCCCGCTTCAGCTGGAGAAAATATCCCATAGTCTTCGAGTCTATGGGTGGAAATCCCTTCTTGTGATATATAATGTATAAGGCGATCATGGACCTAAAGCTATTGGGATTTATTTGCATTTGAGCCAATGAGTACTCATGGCAAACGTCAACGATAAACGGATGTAGAGGAGAGGCGACCAGAACTCTTGGAAAGGACGCTGACAGAACCATCCTTGGAACGCGACCTCCATTTTGAAGATGATTGAAGCGATAGCATCTCATGTGAGGGAGCAGGAGTATGATTTTACCCTCTAAGTGATATTGATCAATCAAATTCACTAGGGTATCGACTGTTAGGGTCGTTGCCTGTTTCTTGCAAGCCAAGTTGCGAGGTGACCCTTCCTTTACATATATCGTCCCTTCTAGCTCAGGCTGGGGCGTAAGAATGAACGGGATTGCGCTCGCCTCAGGAACATAATCATAATCACAAACATTGATAATTTTGTTAACTTCATCGAGGTCATCAGTAAATTCCAGCTTCTCGTAATCATCATCATCTGAATTAGGGGCCTCGTTGTTAGCGCCCCCTTCATAGAAAAAGCCACCTGGCTCGGCCCCTATATCATAATAAGCCTCGCCTGGTGATAGAAATGTGGGGAACTTGGGTGCCAACCGAAGACCTGATTGCACTTTTCTTCTATAACAATCTTTCAATATCTTTATGGGCTCGCTCAGCATAGCTTAGACTAGGATGAGGGGCACCCGATGGGCCCGCTACAGATTCGCTAGCGGCCCTAGATGGTTTTTTCTATCTCTACGCGTATGGATTGGTTTCTCTGGTATAATTTTCTTGCTACCAGGCAGGATCTACGAATAACCTGAAGGAATCAGATCCACTCGTCGTAACCCTGACGATGTTTGCAGCCGCCTCCTCGCTAATAACTATGTTGGATGAGAGTGGGTGTCTTGAAGTTCCAGACATCTCGTTTAATTCTTTCTGGAATTCAGCAGAGCCCCGCTGTTCGGGTGGAAAACGGTTAAATGGTGATGAAGTCTTAGAAGAGGCGTCACTCGACATCTGAAAAGATTGTTCATAATGAGTGTGTGCCCTTATAAAAGATAAAAATTATAAAAATGCTTTGAAATGAAGAAAAGAGACTAAATGTCCTCACATCGCACACACATTTATGTCTAAATTAGGGTCGCATCCTATAAGGGTCGCATTCTATTAGGGTCGCATCCTATAAGGGTCGTGTTCTACTGGGCCCGCATCCTACAACTACAGGGAGTTCGTTTTCATATATGTAGAGGGGTCGCTATCCAATGATTTTGGGATCGCATCCTCGCGCGAATGTATGTGTGGACAACTTATTAAACAAACATAAAAATGGAGTTGAGTTATAGAGATTAAAGATTAAAAACTTACTTTCTGAAGAACTTGATGAAGAACTGGGGTCGCACGTGTAGACTGTTCTTGATGTTCCTTGAATATTAGCCGTTTTGATCGTTCAGCAATTTGGTAGCAATTCGACAAAGTGCTTTTAGGAAATGTGGGAAATGAATTCAAAATCTCACATATTTATAGACGATGGAGGAGAGAGAAAATGTTGGACAAGTGTCACGATCTCAACCATTGGACACAGATCTCGAGACACGATAGCTGTCAAAATCGATTCACCTCTCAATGGGCTCGCTGGTGACCCCCAACTTATGTCAAAGCGGCGCGACCCCTATTTTTACATGGTAAGCCTCGTTCAAAAGAAGGCCTCGGTTAAGAGTTTACATAGCGCTCATAGAGGCCATGCGGACTCGGGGGTAGTTGTTATACCCGTTTTTGGGCATGGGTCCTAAATAGGCCCATTATGATCAATTTGACTTTAGGCCTTGCAAATGGGCCCAAATAAGTTTATCTGTTAAAGACTAATGGTCCAAGGCTTGTCTAGGGCACCCCTTTGAAAGGGCCGTAGGCCGCTTCAACCATTGGGGTCGCTAGTAAGCCTTTGGGGTCGCTGCCGTTACATTAACGGGCACGCCTTAGAGGCCGCATCGCGTTAGTCACAATATGTTAAGGGAATATATTGGCCAACCCTTTTTAGGGTCGCCACATTATGTGACAATAAGCGAGCCTCATCATCTTAGGGGGCGCTTCGCTATGATTCACATTTCTTTTGTATGAAGGCCCATTGTTATGGCCCCCTTAAGGAGGGGTCGTATGGGTGTGGTCCCTATAATTTAACAGATGGCCCTTAGGGGGCGCGCATGAGGCCTCGCGGTGCCTCCATAGTGTCCCCTGGAAGGGTAGTGCTTTGTTTTATGACCATTCTACAGCCTTATAGGCTTGGGTTATGGTCTTAATGGGCTTTTCACGGATGATCTCCATGGCTTTTTGGCCTGGACCTCGATGGACTGAACGAAACCCTAGCCCATTAGGGTAACTTGTTCCCCAAGAACTACGTGTGGCTTGAATCCCTATAAATAGGGTATGTAGACCTCTTGTTTTGGCAGAAAAACAGTTTGTACAAGAGAGAATATACGAATTTTCTCTGAGCATTCTACAAATCAGTCAGCAAGATCAGTCACATATAATCAAAGGTAACGAATATAAATATTGTTATCCATAGTAAAAGTTCACTTTTATAATGTTAATGCTTGTAAACATAAATTACGGTGTTTAACAATCAGCAAAAAGAACGTTCAAGTTCTGACGTAAATTTCTAGTTCAAGGAAGTGCTTTAGTTAAGAAGAATAGAAAAAATTAACGTGTTTTAATTAAAAAAAGTAATTGATCGTGATTTTTTATAGTGCAAATAAATCTTTCTATGAAATTACTTTTATAAAAAATAAAAGTAAGGATAATAGGTAAAATTTTCAATTAATAAAAACAGGTTGTGATAATCAAACTTTCAATATTTTGTTTAAAAAGGTAATATATTAGTTATTAATAATTATAATATTATTATTATATTTAATTAAATAGAATTGTCCATGTTATTTTTGAAAAATAAGTGGAACTTGGTTAGAAAATATAAAAAAGGTAAAAATGAGGTATTTTATTCGAGAAAAATAGAAATGGTAAAATGGTTTGATTGTCGATCATATTTATGGAAATAAAAATATTTTAGTTAAGAAAAGGTAACTGCATGTGATATTTATATAGTGTTAAAAAAAATTTTATTTTTAAAAATATATAATTAAGGATAATTAAGTAAGATCAACGTGTTCCAAGAAGCAGTTACCGACACCAAACTTTCAACGTTTTGTATACTAGCTTATTGCCCGTGCAATGCACGGGTTGTACGGAACATTGTAAGATTTTATAGAAATTGTAAGAACACGAACTATATAAAAGAATAACGTGAACATCGATAATTTAGTTGAGAAATAATATTAAATAATAAATCAACACGACTAAGAATTTATTTTCGCCTTCATCAAAATTTCATATGTTAAACATATTTTTTTGTGAGATTAGTCTCAAAATTCTCCTCAAACTCTTGATCAAAGTGTTTGTTAATATATTTGAAACTAATAAATAAAATATAAAATTTTATATAATGTATTTAAATCTACTAAAGTAAATATTATATATTAATTTATCATTAAAAGTTGAATAATACATTATAAGTAAATATTAAATATGTTATTAATAAAATTTTGAAGTTATAAATAATAAATTTAAATATGTTAGTAGAGATAATCGAACCTAAAAATATTTATCGGGTTTCGTTTGATTTGTTTCAATTCTATCTTGAGTTCTAGAAATCAGATTTTGACAATTTTAAAACCCAAGTGAAACTCACGAAATATTCTTTAATTCAGTGATAATTTAAAAAGTATTATTTACATAAAATTTTCGAGAAATTGAAGAGGAAAAACAGTTACGAATTTTTATTTTATGTTTTCGATACATAATATATTCAATTTAGGATACGTACTAACTAGTCTATTCAATTTAGAAGACCTACTTAAACAGTTACGAATTTTTATTTTATGTATTATATTCAATTTATGATATATAATCTATTCAATTTAGGATACCTACTAACTAATCTATTGAATTTAGAAGACCTACTTAGTATTGGTTTAGATTATGAAAATAAAATATTCCCTTATTTTAATCCAACGGCTACCATCTATTTAATTCAAGACCTAATCGTTCATATTACATTGGTAGTACATGATCAAATATTTGTATAAGATACTGCATATTATATAATAAGGATATAATTACAGTATGGTAAGTATAGCATAAATAGATAGGTAGATATATAGATATAGATTATAATATAAATAGATATAAATAGATAGATTATTTATAAATTGACTCTTAAATTTTCCAAGCAAAAATTTTAAAAAACCATTTTTTTTTCAAATAGGTCCTTGATACAAAATTTGCAAGCATGTTTTTTTGTAAAAATATTACTTTTCAACTTAAAAAATAAAATATTTAAAATCAGAAATCTTTTTTTTAGGGGCCTTGCATGTATTTATCACAAAAATATTACAAAATTAATTTTCTAAAATTAAAATCCCTAAATTTTATTAAACAATATCTTTTGTAACAAGTTACGTATACCTTTTCTAACAAGTCACATTAATGAAACAAAGTAATATATCTACTTTTTAACCGCACCAAAATCCACTGTAATATCTCCACTTTTTAACTTTTTCTAGGGTTCTTCACTTTCCCCCAATTCTCTGCAACTCGGAGCTTCAATCAATGGCGGACTCACTTTCATCAAAACTAAACTCACCTCCACTCGGTCACTCAGTGATTCCACTCGTTAACAAACTGCAAGACATCACTGCGCAGCTCGGTGCAAACACGCCAATTGAGCTCCCGCAAGTGGCTGTAGTTGGGAGTCAAAGTAGTGGTAAATCGAGTGTTCTAGAAGCGCTTGTTGGACGTGATTTTTTACCGCGCGGTAATGATATTTGTACCAGGCGTCCGCTTATGCTTCAGCTTGTGAGGATGAGTGGTGGAGAAAGCGAGGAAGAGTTTGGAGAGTTTTTGCATTTGCCGAAGAAGCGGTTTTATGATTTCGATGAGATTCGGATGGAGATTGAGGTATTTTTCGATTATTAGGGAGGATTGAGCTTTATTATGATCGGAGAATTTTATTGATTTATCGAGATTATTAATTTATCGTATCTGTTATTTTGTGACCGAGAAATAGTGTTAATATATATTATCAGTTTATCGAGATTCTAATGTATGTATATGTTGTTAGTAGGATCGTGTTCACATTGTTTGGAATTGGAGCTGGAATCTGATTGCATTGTTGTTTATAGTGAAACTTGGCAATTAGTATATACGTTACATATTGATTAATATTTAGACACGTTGTTATTGATAAATTTATGGTTATTTTAGATGAATTGGGATGAAAGTTGTGATACATTGAGAAACATTGTTATTGATAAATTTATGGTTATTTTAGATTAATTGGGATGAAAGTTGTGATACATTGAGAAGGGAGGGTTATTTAGCTTGTTAGGAATTTGCATAAATAGACGATGTTTAGGGTAGTTTATTGAGTTCAAGTGAATTAGTTCTTACTTGTTTGTACAAGAAAGTAATATAGTTTTCTACTATACATTAGCAAGTCCGATTACTTTTGGTTTAGAAATTAAGGCGTGGCTGAAATTTATTGCATAAAGACATAATAATAATAATTTTTTACAGTTTGACCCCAATGGGCAGCATGTTTAAATCTAATTGGAACTTTGTAATGAATATAGTTTGCAATTCAATAAAAAATTGCAACTCTATATTTATTTTGGTTGGTAATTATGTTTATATATACGTATATATTACTGAATTATGTAAAACAGAAGGCATTTGCGACAAGTTGATGTGTTAAATTGATGCAAGATATGGATTGTCATTTACCACTTTTTAACCTAGTTCAGAAGTTGGTTAGTCGTTTTGGATGTCAGTGTATCAACCTGTACCAATTCCCTCTCTTTCCCTTATCAATTTGATACTTTCTTCTTACATGTTATTCCTTTTAGGCTGAGACAGACAAGGAAGCCGGAGGGAACAAGGGTGTTTCAGACAAGCCTATCCGCTTGAAGATCTTTTCTCCCAATGTTCTTGATATTACTCTGGTGGATTTGCCTGGTATAACAAAGGTTCCTATTGGTGACCAGCCGTCTAACATTGAAGCCCAAATAAGAACAATGATCACTACTTATATTAACCGTCCTAGCTGTTTAATACTAGCTGTTACACCAGCTAATGCTGATCTCGCAAACTCAGATGCTCTTCAGATAGCTAGAAGTGCCGATCCAGATGGTAAGTCAGATAAATGTTTGTTCTTTCATGCACTCAATTGAACAAGCTGCATACTAATATTGACAAGATGGTCTTACTCTTAGCATGTATTTAATTTTTTATGCAGGCTCTCGAACAATTGGTGTAATTACGAAGGTGCATTAGTGAATTTGACTCCTTTTGACATAATATCTTTCTGAATTTCTGTCTTAGTTTTGACGAGATAAATTTTTCTTGTTTTAGCTGGATATTATGGACAGGGGTACTGATGCCCGGAATTTTTTGCTGGGTAAAGTGATTCCCCTGAAACTCGGTTATGTAGGCGTTGTAAATCGTAGCCAAGAGGTAATTATTTGTTTTCATTGTTATTTTTGTCTTCACAGCATCTTTAGATGGTTCATCAATTGATCGATGCTAAAAAATTTATAGAGGTTGATTTATTGTAAAACAATAGCTCTTAGTTCCTTTGTATTAATTAATGTTGAAGTGCTAAACACATTGTCTTATTGGGACACAAGTATTTACATGTATGTATCATATAATACAATCCTTTGTGCCTAGGTATGCTTTTTTTATATATATATATATTGTAATATTAAAGCCTTTTCCAACTAGTTTCAACTCAAAGGCATAACTAGATCAAGTATAGACATATAATTTATTTAGATCATAATTCATAAATATATTTTTTTGTTACAAATCTTGCTTCTATTTTAAATTGGCATAACGAAGTTTAGAGTCTTATGTGGTTGGTGCCAACAATTTGGACCAGGATATAATGTTAAAGCGGACAATCAAGGATGCACTAGTTGCTGAAGAGAAGTTCTTCCACAGCCGCCCTGTATGTTAACTTAATTTATATTACTTATCCGATCTAGTGTGATTTCATCATCAACCCTGAATTTGTTAACATTCTCCTCTTCACATAGGTGTATAATGAGCTTGCTGATCGTTGTGGCGTTCCCCAATTGGCCAAACAGTTGAATCAGGTATTATACTGCAGAATTGTATTCTATAATACACCGTCTTATCTAAGAGCTTGTGTATTGTTTGTCTCTTTTAACTCGTATGTTTAACCACTGAAAGAGAAATATTAAAGCACAAAATACCCCCAGGCAGTGTGTAATATACGTGTATTTCATGCTCTTTTTGAACCCCTTTTTTGGGACCTCTTTTAAAACTTGCTGATGGGGGAGTGTTCTGCAACCTTTTTTTTTGTGTTTTTACGAAACCCTTTACTTTGTTAAGCATGCTACCTAATTTTCTTGCTAATACGATATAATATGTCAAAATCCACAAGAGAATTTTCCAAATCACAATCTAAAAGTGTTTTTTGATTTGTTTGTTTCAGATTCTGGTGAAACATATTAAGATGCTGCTGCCTGGATTGAAGTCACGTATTCATACTGCACTAGTATCTGTCACAAAGGAGCATGCTAGTTTGGGTGAAATAACAGAATCAAAGGTACTTATCTTAACTTTAGGCCAACAAAATCTGTTACTCAAATTACAAGTAACATTTATATTGTTCTATGTTTCCATCAGGCTGGTATGGGAGTTCTTCTTCTAAACATTCTATCGGATTATTGCAAAGGTAACATTACCATTCTTATGACTTATAGCTGGCATCTGATTGTTGTGGAATGTATATTTTTATTTTGATTCATCTCTGCAGCTCATTGATAGTATTGTTAAAATTTTATCGGAAACAGAATTATCTTCTATGATCGAGGGGAAGAACCAAGCAATGTCAACTTCTGAGCTGTCTGGTGGAGCAAGAATACATTATATTTTCCAATCAATATTCGTAAAGACACTGGAGGTGTGTTGTCTTTTTTGAGCTTGCCACCTTACCTTTGTTTGTTCGTCTGTGTAATTATTTCACCAAAATGTTTCCTTTTATTTTTTTTTAATTTTTGCAATTTACATTCTTTGGACAATCAGTAGGTATTTTTCATTTACTAAATTCGCAGATTTCTTTACGCTCTTTGAGTGGACGCCGTAGTAGTATTATATTGGTAAAATGCAACAAGAATAAAAAGGTCATGAAGATAACTTCTCTAAGCCAATTAGAATTGAATTTGCTGATGTAATTCATGATCTTTACGCCTTGCACCATTTGTGTGTGCTATCAGTTAAATATCAGTTAGATATTTTCTCAAGTTAATGTATTTTGGCCTCTGTTACCTTGACTCTCCATTTTGTCCTTATACCCATGTCCACCGGACATGACATGGGTGTCGGTATGGGATCTGATTCAGATCATTCTTATTAAAATCGGAAACTTCACTTTGTAGCATCCTAGTTCAAAAAGAAAATTAAGGCCTTTTTGGAACTTGTTTATAGAGAGCAAGGTTTATGAATGACTTGCTTCCATGTTATTCTTTTGATTTTATACAATTTAACATACATAATTAAGTGTGTATGATTTATGCGTAGTAGACTATTTTAAAGAACGTATGATGAATCAGTCCATATAAAGTCTTACTTGTCTTAAGCTTGACATGCTGAGTCCATGCACTTGTGTCCAACTTTAGATCCATATTCAAGAATCCTAATTATGTTAAAACTAAGAATCCGGCTCTTGAATTCGCACCCGTGTCCGACACCCATACCCGAGTCCGGGTAAAATAGACTTTGGCTCAAATAAATTTTTCTTGCATTTAGTATATCTCTATAAATGGCTTTATTAAATGTATAAATGTTGCCAAAGAGCCTTGTATTCACTGAACAACATAGTTTTTCAAAATCACGCTGATTTTTTTTTAAAATTTTATTGTTCTTGAGTCTGCTTTCTTCTGGTCTAAGAACAAATTCATTTGTTTCAGGATGTTGACCCGTTCGAGGGCTTGACAGATGACGAAGTGCGGACCATAATTCAAAATGCAACTGGTCCCAGATCTTCATTTCTTGTACACGATGTATGTCTTCTGCGCTAATGTTTTGATCCCGGCTACTTCATCATATTTTCTCTGGCCTTGGCGATTATTTTCTGGATTCTCTGTTTACTAGTTTTATTTTTTATGACTTGTACAAAATTTAGAATTTGAATTTTGAATTGTAACTTAGTATAAGCTCAATTTTGATTTTAATTATCTACTACATAGGTTCCATTTGAAGTTCTCATTCGACGACAAATTGCTCGCTTGCTTGATCCAAGTATCCAATGTGCAAGATATATATATGATGAGTTGCTTAAGGTAGGAAATTCTCAGTATGTAGTTATGTGTTTTGTTAAGTAGTTTAAAGCACCTATAGAGCTAACACTATGATTTTAATTTTAAGATGAGCCGCAGATGTATGGCGAATGAGCTGCAGCGTTTTCCTGTTTTAAGGAATCGTGTGGATGAAGTCATAAGAAAGTTTTTGCGTGAGAATCTTCAACCATCAGAAACTATGATCAGACACATTGTTGAAATGGAGGTATGTTTAAACTGGTCTTCTTTGAAAATTTACCACCTGTTTCTACAAGTATTTGTTCACTAGCATTTGATGTAGGACGTCAATTCCTCGTAAAAGCAGCTTTATATCTAAAACTAATGCTCCCACATTTGGGTAAAAGTCTTCGTCCTTGTTTGATTTTTCATAAGGCTTTCTAGTTGCGAGTGTGTGACATTTTTCATGAATAGAATTATTTCCTCCTTGCCATGGCTAATCCTTAAAAGAACTGCGGGGTGGTTTCAATGATTTTATAAATCATTCATGTCTGATGTCCTGCTCATGAGAAACATGTTGCTGTTACAAAAACATAGATTAATGTTCTGCTGCCAGAAGCATATAAATGGCTTATTCAGCAGTAAAAGATCGTCAGAAATCACAGTGGTGGTAGAACTTAGCTTATTTAATTTTTAAAAGTTTAGGTTCGATTGCTTTTCTACCATTTTTTTTGTCAAAGTACAATTTAATGTAATATGCCCAACTGCTAGGCTTTTCAATATAAGTCGATATTAGTCTGTCATTTAGAATAATTCATTATCTTCGATCGTAGTTTAATGCACATTTTTGTTCAGTCATAATTATAGGATCCTCAAGAATATCTAGCTTTTAACTGAACATGTATATGTATTTTGTAGATGGACTATATAAACACTTCACACCCAAATTTTATTGGCGGAAGTAAAGCTCTAGAGATAGCAAAGGCTCCAAATGCAGCTGGTGCAATGATTCCTAAAAATAAGGTATAATTATCTTTCAGTGCTTTTTCATGAGTTGCAGCTCTTTCGTCTTCATTCTTTCCAAACAATACCAAATAGAAAAGAAGAGGATAAGTAACATCGTATTTTCATTTTCATTATTATTATTATTATTTTTCTTACATATTTGGCTTTCTTTTTTGTATGTTTGTCAACCAGGATGAGAATGAAAAACCACAACCATTTGAAAATACTCTTAAATCTCATGGCCTAGTTAGCAACCAAGTGAATGGCGTTGTTCCAGATCAGGTAGATTAGTTTTTTACCTTCCCCTCTACATTATGCAGTTTTACCACTTGTTCATGTGTTGTTAGTTACTGTTGTGTACTTCCAGTCCAGAGTAAAATATCTCTTGGGGATTTTGCTGCCTATTACTGATTAAAGATGTTAGTGGGTATGAATAAAGCCAAGATCAAGTAACACTAATCTGGCTTGCTTTTCTTCTTTTTCTGATTATTGATGTCTCCTTTATAAATTTTTATTTTGAATAGGGGGCAAGACTTTTAGCAGAGGGAGCTGTTTCATCTGGTAAGACTACTTTGCAAGCATCTTATTCACAAGGACATAGTGACCTGCAGAAAACGGAGTACCTGAATTTTGAGGATAAAAACTAAGTATATGATCTGGAAATTGTCAGGAAATAAAAGTGGACGAAACTGGAAGTTTCCAGCAATATTTAATGGGTCAGATAGCCGCTTGGCCGTGAAAGAACATTTGACAAGCAAGCTAATTAATGACCCTGTTCAGCATGTCGAGCATGCTTATTCTGTGATCCATTTGAAAGAGGTGCATAACTTTTAATTAGTTGTCTGTGGAATCTGTACCCAGTTGTGTTCCTTGTAAACTTTTGTATTGCCTTGAGTCTTATTTCATTTTCTTCTCATTGAAGCCTCCATCCACCTTAAGGTCCTCAGAAATTCATTCCGAAGGCGACACTGTTAACATTATTGTTACAAGGTTGTTATTGAGGTCATATTATGACATTGTTAGAAAGAACATCGAGGATTCTGTACCTAAAGCAATCATGCACTTCCTGGTAATCATCCTTTCCATAGACTTTACATTTATTTCTTAAATGATAACTAAATTTCCCTCGTATTATGTTTTTAGACACCGAACTAGAGTTTAGCGATAACGAATAAATATATAGCAGGAATGAGATATCAATACTTAGAGATATTTATAGCCGTTAGTTGATTCTATTTCAATGTTAGGACTTGAATTTCAATTTGAGCACTTTTGTAGTCATTGATTAGCTCACAAGTAGCTTTATGTTCATCGAGAATGAGTTGGCACCAAATAGTTATCAAGTATCTAGTTATTTCGTTGGCTGATGGCTCTGCCCATTAAAATTTATTTTATATTTTATATGCTATATATATATATATATATATATATATA